>CM051346.1:35335567-35508067 GCA_028015215.1 Gynostemma pentaphyllum | reverse complement strand
ACAAGGAATTATTAACGTGGGAAACCAAACGGTGAAAACCCACGAGGCCATGCCTAGAGATAAATCCACTAGAAAATCAGTGTACATCCAAACAAGAAATTTAAAGTAAATCACAAAAGCACAAATGAAAAACTCCCTTTTTCTTTGTCTTCAATTGCTCCTTGTTGATGACGATCTTCAAGTCGGATTATCCACATGTCCCCTTGCGAATCTCGATCCAAGAAATCTCTTCCTTGTCCCGAACGTATCACAACAAGAAATCTCTTCGGTATGTGTTAGTCTTATCCCAAGACTTTTTGAATTTGTATATTTGAAAAATACTAAATGAAAATTCTCTCAACGGTATAAAAGCCTCACAAGAGATTATGAACAATAAGAGAGCAAAATATAAAAATACTCTAATAATATGCTTGTAGAATTGAGTGTATAGGAGAGGTGGTCTTAACAAGCTTGTAGAGGCTCCCTTTTATAATAGAGTAGCCAAAGAACCAATTTATTTTTTAAGGAAAAAATAACACCATTACATGATTAAAGGATATTGTTATAGTAAGAATAAATCTGTCATTAAACCTTACATCAAGAAAAACATTGGCCAACTCATAAACACCAAAGACACCACCATTTTGCCTTTAATTAAAAAACCAATTAGTGATCAAGATTTTCAAAAAGAAAGTAAGTACGGAAACATTTCAATTATTCACTCATACAAAAGTAATCGACGAAATTAATATTTGAAATAATTCATTTATTTGAAAAGAGAACTCAATGGTCAAGGTGTCAAAAAAACAACACATAAAAAAAACTCTACAAGAATCAAATTCAATTTCAACCTTACTAGAAATATGATTTGAATGATAACTAAAATCAAATAAAATATTTAAGATGTTAATTAATTTGAGAGGATTAAAACTTTACTAAAAAGTGTTTTTGTCCAAAGAAATTTCCAACACAAAAATTCTGACAATTATTTTCAATCACATAGTTTGAGGCTTCTTTCCATTCAAGTTATCTTTGAGTATAAAACGTGGCATCCTTCACCATGTCATTTCAAGCATGGACAATTTTTATTTTATATTATCAGTATGCTTTCTTGTTGCTCTCTAAATGTGTAAATTCTTGAGAGAATTTTGTTGCTGTTAAGAGAGTTGTTGTTTAGTAATTTTGTTATACAAATTCAAAAAAGCTTTGGAAGAAGATGTCGAAGGGAGTTCAAGTTATGATATGTTTATGACAAGGAGGAGATTTTCTTGGGTCGAGATCCACACGGGGAACTTGTGGATAATCTGAATTAAAAATCATTATCAACAAGGAGTAATCAAAGATAAAGAAAAATGAAGTTTTTCGTTTTGTGTCTTTATTTTGCTTTAAATTCTTATTTTGATGAATATTGATTTCTTCTTTTAGGCATGGCCCAATGATTTTTTTTCTTCCTGTTTGCGGTTTTCCACGTACAAAATTTCTCGTGTCAATTCCCACCTTTTAATCTTTAAGTTATTATATTTTTATCAATGCATTATCTTTTCGTTGACAGCTGTAACTATAGTTTAATTATTACTATTGTGTTTCTATCAACGATTTTATAATCTAAACTTTCAAAATCAATATTTTCTGCAAGTAAATAGAGATAAATGTTAGCCAATATGACAGTAAGACTGCTGATGAAAATGAAGATACTACATAAACCTTTCACAAATATTTCTCTCCAATGATAGCTCTCCACGTGCATGTCTTATTTCTATAAATACGTTTGATGTCTTCCTCCTCATGGTATGCAGTGTATCAATTTCAGTTTTTTCCTCTTTTCTTGGTTTATTCTCTTTCACTTACCTTTCTTTTATGACATGGTATTAGAGGAATAAAACTGAACAATGGCTTCTGGATCTGGGGCCTTATCATCTGCACATGCTGAAAATCAACCACCAACCATTCAACCTGCCATTATTGCTAATCCATCTTCTCAACCACCTACTACCTCAACAGCTCCATTAAATCCAACCATTAGACAAAATGTGAATACACCTATTATTCCTCCTAACCTTACTCCTCCAAATATCTAAAGACAACCTGCATTCTTCCCTCAAAATGCTCAACAAAACAATGGTGTAGGAACAAATCCTGGAGCTCAAGCCTTCTATCAACAAGGTTTTGCTTACCTTGATTTTCAACCAAATGTCTTTCAGCAACAGCCTTATTTCCAAATGCCTTTTCAAAACACTCACCAACAACAACCCACGAATCTGGGACAAAATGAGATTTTAAGTTGTTCTACAGCCTTTGAGATCTGGGAAAACCTTCGGAGAGCCTATGAATTTTTCTCCACTTCAAGTATTATGAGTCTCAAATCTCAATCACAGAGAGCAAAGAAGGATGGTACTACTATTTCTTAGTTTTTGACACACATTAAGTAGATTGCTGACAAGCTATCTGCAATAGGAGAACCCTTGTCATACAGAGATCATGTTGCCTATATTCTGGATGATGTTGGAGCAAAATACAACCCTTTTGTTACCTCCATCCAAAATAGAACTGATAGACCATCCTTAGAGGACATTAGAAGCCTTTTACTCAGTCATGAAATAAGATTGCAGAGACATAATTCAATAGCCCAAATGAACTTTGTGCAAGCTAATTTAGCCAATTTTTCCTTGAATAACTCTTGTCGCCCACAATGGTCCTATGCTTTTCAAGCTGGTGTTCATATTATCGACAGATTGCTTTCCCCAAGTCTTAATCACCAATTTCCTTATGAATATTATTTGCTAAGCTACCTGACTATAAGCTTCTAAAAGCATTTGGTTGTGCTTGATTTCCATATCTCAGTCCATAAAACAAGGACAAGCTTTAATTCAAAACTACACAATGTATCTTTCTTGGTTACAGTTCCAACCACAAGGGATTTGTGTCTTGATCCTTCTTCTGGGAGAGTTTATGTTTCTAGGCATCTAATTTTTAATGAGACTCATTTTCCTTATTCTACTATTTCAACTCCCCTTGCTTCTTTCCAAACCTATCACTATGACATTTCATTTTTCCCCATACTCTTATTCCATCCCAAATCCTAAACACTACTATGAACCAACCTTTCGTATCCCTTGTTCAAAATTCCACATCTCCTTCCAGTCATACATCACATGCACCTCATTTCCCATCTCCTACTTCCATTTCTCCATCTCCATCTCCTTCTCCCATCTCTCAGGCCTGTCCGGTCTTTACTCCATCATCTTCTCATGTTATCAGTTTACACAGTCCAACTTCTATTTCTTCTCCTACAGATACTTTATCCATATCACCTATTTCATCCTACCCACCACCCCCACCTCCACTCCCTACTAGTCATCCAATGATTACAAGGGCTAAATCAGGCATATTCAAATCCAAAGCATGGTTATGCTCCTCTCCTTCTCTTATCTTATCTGAACCTACTTCATATAAAACTGCCGCTAAATTTCCAGAATGGAAGATTGCTGTGGAACAAGAGTTTAAGGCTCTCTTGACAAATGGCACATGGACCTTGACTACTCCTCCCCCTAATTCAAAGGTAATAAGCTGTAAATGGATTTTCAAAACCAAACTAAAATCTACTGCTAAGGTTGAGAGGTATAGGGCTCGGCTTGTTGCTCAGGGGTACAATCAATCTTATGAGGTAGACATTTTTTAGACGTTTAGCCTATTTTCAAGCCCACAACAATCCATATTCTACTTAATCTTGCAGTCTCTTTCAAATGGACCATAAAACAATTAGATATTCATAATGGTTTTCTCAATGAGGATTTGTTAGAAGATGTCTATATACAAAAACCCCAAGGTTTCATTGATAAAACCTTTCCTCATCATGTGTGCAAACTGTAAAAAGCTTTATATGGTTTAAAGCAAAGCCCTCGAGCCTGGTTAACTAAATTGAGTACTTGTCTATGTTTATGGGGTTTGATTCCCTCTAAATCAGATTTATCTCTATTCTTTTATAGTAAATCTTCCACCTTTATTGCTATACTCATCTATGTAGATGATATAATCATTATTGGCTCTAATCCTTCCTTCATCTCCCAGTTTATTTCATCTCTGAACGCTCTTTTCAAACTAAAAGACTTGGGTGACCTTAATTACTTTTTAGGCATTCAGGTTACTTATGCTAATGGTCATCTCCATTTATCTCAGTCAAAATACATTGCAGACCTCATTGCTCATGCTTCCATGACTGATTGTAAACCTTCTCCAACCTCAATGGCCATAAATACTTCCTTTCCATCAATGATTATGAAGCTCTTGAGGATCCAACTATGTATCGCAGCCTTGTGGGAGCCTTACAATACTGTACAATTACAAGACCTGATCTCAGCTTTGCAGTCAACAAGGTTTGCCAGTTTATGCATAAGCCTTCCACCTCACATTGGCTTTCTATCAAGCGCATTCTGAGATACCTCAAGCATACCATTGATCATGGTGTCTCTTATTCTCCTTCACCAAATCAGCTTCTCACTTGTTACACAGATGCAAATTAGGCCTTCTATCCGGATGATAGGTGTAGTACATCTGGTTTTTGCACCTTCTTAGGTAATAATCTCATCTCTTAGTCATCAACAAAATAGAAAGTGGTTTTCAACTCAAGCATAGAGTCTGAGTATCGAGGTCTCTCTAATGCAGCTACAAAATTACTTTGGCTACAGACTTTATTACAGGAAATTGGGTTCTTTAAATCCCATTCGCCATTGCTGCTCTGTGACAACATGAGTGCTATTTACTTAGCTAAAAATCCAGTTCTTCATAACCGTAGCAAACATGTGGAAATTGATCTTCATTTTTTTTCGAGTAAAGATCTTGAATAAAAAGCTACTAGTTCATTTTGTTCCATCAGATGATCAATTGGCAGACATTCTCACAAAGCCATTATCTTCATTTCATTTTTCAAATTTACGTCTTAAGCTCACTGTCCAACATTGTCCATTTTGCTTGGGGGGGATGTTAGCCAAGATGACAGTAAGGATGCCGATGAAAATGAAGATATTACATAAACCTTTCACAAATATTTCAGCTAATATTGTTATTCCTTTTATTTATCTTTTTCTTTTTATTCCTCGCTTGGTTGTTATGTACTCTCCAATGATAGCTCTCCACGTGTATGTCTTATTTCTATAAATACGTTTAATGTCTGCCTCCTCATGGTATGCAATGCATCAATTTCAGCCTTTTCCTCTTTTCTTGCTTTATTCTCTTTCTCTTTCCTCTCTTTTATGACAATAAACAAAATTATTATTAAAATCACGAGAATTAGGTCACTTTAAAAAATCCACGACACACTATTCAATATTATGTGTGTGTGCTATATATATATATATATATATAAAAGATATGCTAAACCCTAAGCAAGAGATAATCACTTTCCTATTTCATGTCAATACGCTCACCATATCAATGGGCTGAGCCGGCTAGAAGGCTCAGGCTCGACTCGGGCTCAAGCTCAACGAGCCTATACTTTTGGTCTAGCCGAGCCGGCTCAGCCCAATCTAAAATTTTAAGGCTCGCGGTTCGGCTCATGGGCTAGGCTCATCGAGCCGAGCTTGGGCTTGGCTCGTTGGAGCGAGCTAAGCTCTGTCTATCATATGAGTTCATTTTTTTTATTATATTGAATCCAAGCTTGAAAATGGACCAGTATACTTCAATTGTTTTCCCAACCATACGCTTTCTCTTGAAGATCCTCACATTCTTTCTGCCTTGATGCTAAGGATCAACACAAAAGCGTTAAGAATGGAAGAAAATTCGCTCTCAGCGGCAGTCATATTTAGGGTATGCTATAAACTTATGCATACCTATTTAGCTCCAAGAGCTATCAGGTCTTCTCCTAAAGGCGAGACAATATTGTTCGAGGCCAACAAGGAGATATCAACTGTAACTATCCCAAAGCGATTATCATGGGAAGAAATTACAAAAAGGTCAAATTGGATGCTTGAAGGAGCCACAAAGCCCCTACCAAAAACCAAGACCTTAACTCAAATAATAGAGCACCCTGATGGCCGTGTTGAGGTCAAATATTCAGATGACTCTATTACAACCCCAACAGTCAAAGATTTCATGAAATCAAGACCAAGCACTTCTGAATACAAATTAGAAACTTCAGAAAGAATTGAAAGATGTAATTCTATGAATGTCAAGTCTGTAGACTTTGACCAAGTTATTCCTGACATCAAATATGAAGAAGGTCAAGGATCAAGTTCTCCAACTCAAACTGACATGAAAACGCCGTGGGTTTTCAATTCAATTAATGTGTTAACTTCACCTTTCTCTCCAAACATGGAGAAACTCAGAACATAATTCCTTTCCAAGGATAACAAATTCTGTAGAAGATCTTTCTTCTGTGCTTTTAATTCTGAAGAAAGAGAGCAATTCAAGTCTAGCTGGAAAGAAACCATGCAAGAGTTAGAAGAAGAAATTCCCTTCTTCTGTTGGTTCGCTATAAGAGATAAATATGCAAAAAGGGTGAACCATATCAAAGAGTCTCAGTGGAAGACCAATGAGGGAGTGGTGTCTTCTTACCATCCACCACTCGAAGAAATTGAGTTTCAATCCACCTATGGTCATATGATCACAGAAAGTCCCTTCAAACAAATGGACAAGAAAGACGTTGTTGACCAAGTCTCAAAGGGAATACTCAACATCCAAATCCAGAATAATTATTCTAACAAGCTGTTATCTACCATGGAAAATCAGCTTGATAGAATAGAAGACTCAGTTCATGGAAATACTTCGAAGATTCCAGCAAGCTTTAAAAGCGGAACCTACCTTGAAATAGATCCAACGATACCTCTTTTCCATCCAACTATAGATATTAAAATGATCCCAAAGGATCAAGAAATGTTGAGCAAAATCGAAGAAATGATGGGAAAGCTCAATAGATTGTCGTCATCAAAGGCATCTTCATCTTCTCAAGTGAATGTTCTAAACGAGCAAGATGAACTGATAGATCAGATGATCCAAGGAGTAAAAAATTTATCTTTACTCTCGAAAAAGTCCAAGGTCTTGAATCAGAAGCTGAAAAAGAAAATCAGGTTCAGAGAATTTATCGATCAAAAAACCAATCGCAAGGAAATACCCGCAATTGGTATCGAAGGCCAACTTTTCCAGATTTATAATATGAAGAAAATTCGTTTGTCACAACAAACTCTAATGATAGTCAATCAATTATCGAATAGAATATTGACGGATTATCTGAGTATATGATCCTCAATGTCCTCCATGAGATGTTAATGGCTGCCTCTACTTTCAAGGCAAAAGGGTATCATGACCATACGATTGCAAGAATCCTATCCACAGGATTCTCTGGACAACTCAAAGGCTGGTGGGACAATTTTCTCTCATCCGAAGAAAGAAACCAAGTCTTAACCCACACTACAATGTCAAGTAAGAGAAGGGAAATCAAAGTTGAAGGACAACCTTCAAGATGGGGAGTCTATGAAGAACCAATCCCTGATGCTGTCAACATACTTCTATATTTGATCACAAAAAACTTTGTAGGAGACCATACAAGCCATCAACAAAGGGCAGAAAGCCATCGTCAGAACCTTCATTGTCCAACTCTCCAGAACTTCAGATGGTACAAAGATACTTTCCTTTCAGAAGTATTCATGAGGACTGACTGCAATTCTCCTTTCTGGAAAGAACGTTTCGTTGCAGGATTACCTAAGCTTTTCGCAGAAAGACTTAGAATATTTCTCAATGACAAATTCCAAAGAATTATTCCATGGGAAACCCTAACCTATGATGATCTCATCAATTTCGTTGTCACCGAAGGCATGAAGCTGTGCAACGAAGTAAAGATTAAAAATAAGATCTCTCATTCCAAGGGATCAGAGAGACGTGATTTAGGCGCCTTTTGTGAGCAATACGGCTGCCCCAAAGTTGAAGCACCTTCTAAGATCAAAAGAAGGCAGGCTAAGCAATTTTCAAGAAAGAGTTTTTCAAAAGGAACTAACAATCCTAGTTCCAGTTCAAACAAAAACTTCCAAAAGGTTCATTTTGAAGAAAAGAAAGGGACTGACCAATATAGCCAAAATAATCGCAAGAGAAAGAACTCATCTTCTCGCGATAAGAAGGAAGTTCAATGTTACAAGTGTAGAGGATATGGTCATTACGCTACAGCTTGTAAGATGAAAGCAAAAGTCAACCAACTAGAGATTGAAGAAAATCTCAAGCAAGAATTACTTCAGATGTTTAAAACAGAATCGGAATACTTTGAAGAAGAAGATAACCAGACATTAACCATGGAAAACCAATCTGATTCAGAATCAGAAAAAGCTCAGACAGTTGTGGTTGCGGAAAAATCCTTTGTGATTACAACAACAATAGTTCTATCAATGTTCTTACACAAGATCAAGAGCTTTTATTTGAGGTTGTGTCAAAACTCGACGATGTGGCACTCAAAGTTTCCATCCTCAATCGCCTCAAAGAATCAATCAATTCCAGCACAACCAAAAGGGAGGAAGCTCTTTCACCCTTCTCTATGAAAGATGTATATGACAAGTTCAAACCTCCTAGAGAAGCAACAGTCGCTGATCTTCAAAAGGAAATCAACGACCTTAATAGATAAGTGTCTCAACTCCGTACAGACACTAACAAAGATCTAACTCATATCCACTCTGAGTTAACAATTCTCAAATACACCAAAGGGAAAAAGAAAGCAGAATCCTTAGATTCCTCTGATGATGAACCTGCAGAACCTTCTGGTACTCAAAAGGATGAATCTTCACTCAAAAAAGAAAAGGAAGAAGAAGAGTTCATCAATACAATAACTCAAATTAGAAGTCAGAAGTGGTATTCTGAAGTTACCCTTAGAGTTCATGATCACAAATTTACTGTGATTGCTCTTATTGATTCAGGAGCAGATCAGAACTGCATTCTGGAAGGAATTATTCCATCAAAGTACTTCGAGAAGACTACAAAAAACTGACGGGTGCCAATGGACAGTCTATGAATATCAAACATAAACTGTCGAAAGTCCATATTTGCAATCAAGGAGTTTGCTTCCAAAATTCCTTCCTATTAGTGAAGAACCTAAATCAACCCGTGATTCTAGGAACTTCATTCATCACTCAACTATTCCCAATTCGTGGTATTAGTGAAAAAGGAATCATCTCGACCGTTGTAGGAAGATAAATTTTATTTAAATTCATAAGGCCTCCAAGGTGTTATGAGGTTAATGCGGTCAATACCATCAAACAGAAGGAAAAGCATATTGCTTTCCTCAAAGAAGAAATTAGTTTTAAACGGATTGAGGAGAATCTCAAAAGCTCAATTCTTCAAAAGAAGATCAAAGATTTTCAGTCCAAGATCGAAAAGGAAGTCTGTTCAAGTAACCCAAATGCATTTTGGGCTAGGAAGCAACATGTTGTTGGGCTTCCTTATATCAAGAATTTCAAAGAAGCCCAAATCCCTACGAAAGCCAGGCCTATTCAAATGAACAGTGATCTCTTAGCTCACCGTAAAAAGGAGATAGATGACCTTCTTAATAGAAAGTTAATCAGGCCCAGTAAAAGCCCATGGTCATGTGCAGTTTTCTACGTCAACAACGCCGCTGAACAAGAAAGAGGCGTACCAAGGTTGGTAATCAACTACAAACCTGTCAATTCTGTTTTAGAATGGATCAGATATCCAATCCCCAATAAAACAGATCTCCGAAGAGGATTTCAAATGCCAAGGTATTTTCAAAATTCGACATGAAATAAGGTTTTTGGAAAATTCAGATAGCTGAACAAGACAAATACAAAATAGCCTTCAATGTCCTTTTTAGACAATATAAGTGGAACGTTATGCCATTTGGGCTAAAAAACGCTCCATCAGAATTCCAAAAAATCATGAATGATATTCTAAACCTCATTCAAGATTTTTCTATAGTCTATATTGATGATGTTCTCATTTTCTCATCAAATATAGATCAACATTTCAAACATCTTTAGAGGTTCATTGAAATCATTAAACTTAATGGTTTAGTTATTTTATTACCAAAGATTAAACTGTTTCAAACAAACACCCGTTTTCTTGGTTTTGAAATCTATTTTGGATTAATCAAACCCATTCAAAGATCCATTGAGTTTACATCTAAATTTTCAGATAAGATTTTGGATAAGACCCAGCTCCAAAGATTTCTTGGGTGTCTCAATTATGTGTCTGAATTCATAAAAGACCTCAGGCCTATTTGCAAGCCACTTTTTCAGAGATTGAAAAGCAGCCAGCACCATGGACGGATAAGCAAACCCAAGCCGTCAAAACAATCAAAGCTTTAGTCAGAAAGATTCCCTGCCTCAGTCTCATCGATGAAAAAACAGAGCTAATTATAGAGACAGATGCATCCGACATTGGATATGGAGGAATCTTGAAACAGTGTAGAGATAACAAAGAATCTGTAGTCCGATTCCACTCTGGCATATGGAACAGTGCTCAGTCAAATTACTCCACAGTAAGGAAAGAAATTTTGACAATCGTTCTTTGTGTTCAAAAATTTCAAGGAGACTTAATCAACAAGTTTTTTACAATAAAGACGGATTCAAAAGCATCTACTTTCATTCATCGGAAAGATGTGAAGAATCTAGTTTCAAAGCAAATCTTTGCCAAGTGACAAGCTATCCTGTCTTGCTTCGACTACAAAATCTTGCCTATAAAAGGCACCAATAACCCTTATCTATCAAGGGAATACCTCTCAAAGGAACATCTCACCTAGTTCTCTCAAACCTTCTCTCCCAATGTCTACCAGAAAGAAGAAACCCAACAATTCAACCTCTTCTTCCAAAGGAAAGGCACCAGTTACCCAATCACCCTCTCCTATGAGAGTGGATCAATATGCCCTCATCGACGACGAAGGTTTTACTCCAGTTACCCGAAGTCGTCGTGCTAAAGGTATTGAAATCAATGAGTCTTCAAATCTACCGATGCCTTCAGCATCATTAGTCTCTTCAAAACAGGGTTCTTCAAACCCTAAAATCTTTTCCCAAGCTGTAATTCCATTACCCAGATTTATTCCTCAACTGGAAATTCAAGGATACTTCAAAAAAACCAGGTCGTACTGTGACTGTCATCTCAAACCTGAGTTCGAAGGAAAAACAATCAAGGATATCACAGATCGTGTCTATCCTAAAGACTTCAATTTCCTTCCTTTCTCCCTCCAGAAGACAAGGAAGTTTTATGAGTTAATCCTAATCGATTCTAAATCAGCCGAGATTACTCATACCCCAAAAAAGCGAAATCCTTCTGTCATTGCTTACTCCAAATTGAAGATTTTCAGAATCATAACTCCCTCAAAATGGAATCAGGAGTTATGCACTGAAAAGAAATTTTCAATTAGATTCATCCCAGAATCCTACAACTACCAAGATTACATTGCGCGGTTGGCCTTATTCCTGCTTGACACTGCCTTGCCCTCAGGAGTGCTCAATCTCGGGATAAGTCGCGCGTGGTCCTCCTGGGCTCATCCACACGGGGCAGTTTGCTGCTTGCTTTCTACGCGCCCGGTACATGAGGTCCTTGAATCGATCCCGGACGTGACTATCCCATAGGGGGAACAATCTACCGTCCGTGATATTAGGATCGATAACAGGAAACTTGCCCTGAAAAATTTGAAATAAATAATTGTTAAAGTAATAAATATATTTCTATAAATTTCAAAATTAATTAATTATAAAAATAAATAATGTTTTTTACCTTCCAATTGTCGTACATCCGACGTTTCTTCGTCGTCGGAATCTTCTGCCAGCGAAGGTCGCTGGGTAGAGGCATGCTCTAGAGGACCTCGCGAAACCGTTTTGAAACGGTTGTATGCGGCTGTACTTTGCAAAAACATAAAAATTATTGTGCTATTAGAAACTATTAGTTAACGGAAAAAAAACACTTTGAAAAAAGTTTAAAGGTTTAAAAATTAAGTAATTAAAACAATAAACAAAATTACTTACGTATTCCCTTCAATCCAAAGGGTAGAGTCTGCGGCCCGAGACAGCTGTGTGTATGAAGTGGAGGGGCCAGTTGGATCCGACCCTGGACGCAGACCCGGACGCATACCCTGATGCAGACCCTGATGCTAAGCTGGGAGTCGTGGCCAGGGAGTCCTGCGGCAGTCGTGGTGTCGCAGACTGGTCTTAGGGACTAGATTATCAAGCGTGGCAGCAATTCCCACCTCGTCACCGAAGAGGATGTCCAACTCCTCTGTAGTCAGGTCCGCATCAGGGGCAGCAGCAGTAGGCGGCTGCGGAGACGCCTCGTCACCCGCGTAGTTAGGCTCGTTTGACTGGGGAGGACGTCGTCTGCCCGTCATAATCCTACAACCAAACTAAACTAATTTAATACTAATTACGTAATTAAAATATTGAAATAAATTAAATTAATTAATTAATGAAATAATCTAAATTAAATTGATTAAATAATGTAAATTAAACTAACATAAATTAAGTAAATAATTTAAAATAAACTAATTAATTAATTTGAATTAAAGTAAAATAAAATTAGATTAATTGAACTAAAATGAAGTAATTAAAGTAAACTAAGTAGTGAAGAATTAAACTAAATTAGATTAATTGAACTAAAATTAATTAAATTAAAGTAAATTAAGTAATGAAGAATTAAACTAAATTAGATTAATTGAACTAAAATTAATTAAATTAAACTAACATTAATTAATTAAAACTAAAATAAACTAAACTAAGTAATTAATTAAAGTAAACTAAGTAATGACGATTTCAACTATTAGATTAAATTAAACTAAAATTAATTAAATTTAACTAACATTAATTAATAAAAACTAAACTTAACTAAACTAATTAATTAAATTAAACTAAATTAAAATTAGATTAATTGAACTAAAATGTATCAATTAATTAAAGTAAACGAAATTAGATTAATTAACCTTAAGTAAACTAAGTACTTAATTAAACTAAATTACATTAATTAAACTAAAATTAATGAAATTAACAACATTAAACTAAACTAATTAAATTTAAACATAAACTTAAACTAAAACTAACTTAAAACGTATACGAAACTAACCTCGTAATAGAAACCGGGATTGGAGGTTTAGGGTGTTTAGGTTTAGAGTAGGAACGGGGAATGGGAACGGGGAAAAAAACAACGGGGAACGGAACGGGGGAAGAGAGAAAAGAAAGAAAAAAGAGAAAGAAAAGGAAAAGGGAAACGGGGGAAAGGAAATCTGTGTGGTTTTTAAATCAGAATTTGCGACCAAATGGTCGCAAATATGTAATCATGACCAGAAACGAAAGGTCGCGCGTGCTGGGGAAAATACGACCAGATGGTCGCATTTTTAGAGATATTTGCGACCATCTGGTAGCATTTCTTGAAAAAGCGACCATTTGGTCGCCTATTTACCATTATCAAGAACAGTTGTCATATCACGAGTCCCATCAAGAATTGCGACCATCTGGTCGCAATAATGTAATTCACCGCCAAATATTGCAACCAGATGGTCGTAATTTTTAAATTCACAGCCATAAATTTCATGAAAATTTAAATTTACCGCTCAGATTTGCGACCATATGGTCGTAATCTCACTTATATTTTTAAAAAAAATATAATTATAGTTTTCCAAAAATGCGACCATGTGGTCGCCTTTCCCTTCTAAATTACTACCATGTGGTCACCTTTTGTGTGAAATTGCGACCACATGGTCGCGAATATTAATATATATACATATTTTTTTTTTAAATTGGGTTACTTTGTGGAGTTTTACTCCGTTAAATTGGGTTACTTTCTGATATTTAGATATGAAGGGAACTCTTGTTTCCATGTTATATTTGATCATAGTGCTTCTGAAATCCAATATCCAATCAAGGAAAAGAAAGTGATGTTTAAAAGTGAGCATATTGAAGATGAAGATGATGATGATTCTGTCCAAATATTTGACCATGTGGTCGCAAATATTAATATATATATATATATATATATATATTTAATCATTCATTAAAAGAAATATAGTTTTAATTAATAAACACATACACACATTTAATATTCAAGTTAATGAAATATCTCATTCATCATCGTCTCCAAGAAGTCCGTCACATAAAGTCTTCTTCTTCTTCTTCTTCTTCTTCATCGGATTCATCGTCTCGAATAAATTCAGCATCAATGTCACGTGCGTGAGAAGTGGAAGCATTTGTATCATCATCATCATGCAATGTTATCGTTCCATCATTCAAAGGACGAACAATACTTGCATTCTGACCATCGTCGACTGCACGACATCTTATCTCATCTTCTTGAAAAGCAACAGCTTCCTCTGCATGGTCGTCTTGCTCGGACAAGTTTTCTTCTACCTGGCGTGGTTTGACTTTACAAACAACTAACCAATCTGTCAGATCTCGTCTATTAATCGGATAGTTCAGGTAATAAACTTGAATCGTTTGTGAAGCCAGGACAAACCTATCAGTAGTGCGCATATGCTTAGACTTGTTTACCTCAACGATTTGTAAATGATCAATCTTACGAACTCCGCCTCGTCTGGTTGTCTCGAACCAAGTGCAGTTGAACACAACAATGCGTTTTAGCGTCGGACTTGCATATTGAATCTCAAGAATCTCATCGATTACTCAAGTAATCGTCTTCGTTTGGCTTGAACACGTGACCTTTTATGCAAACACCACTGTTGTTTGTTGCCCGGTTCACCGAATGCGCCTTCGTTTGAAATATCGAATCGTTTCCGACGTATCCACCATACGACCTTGCTATCCGTCCAGGTCCCTTTGCCAAAGAAATGATGCGAGGATCATCCACCTGTAATGTAGGGGAGTCAACCTGTGTCATTGTTCACATACAGTAATGTTAGGATGATAGTAATTTTTTCAACAAAATGCCACGGTTTTTTTGACAATTTAAAATAACTCACGTATGCACTGAACCAAGAACGAAACTCTTTTTCGATTATTGACCCCTCCTCGGCGTCTGTAAGACCAACTTGTGTCATTCGAACGTATACGTTTAGAAATAATCTGTATGTTACAAAAATAGTTAGCAAATAGTTTGTTTATGCGATGAAATAATGTTAAGTTACAAACTCACTCTATGTAAGGCTCGATCTTCTGCTAGGTTGCATAACACGTATGTCTGCATTACGTGATACTCGGAATCGGTCAATGGCCTACGCAATGATCTTCCAACTGTCATGCCAGGTTCGTAAAAATCGGCAAGTCGTTTATGTCAACACCTTCAAGTAAATTTTCGACAATGTTTCGTTTCACGGCCGAAATCGCTTCCGCAATGTGTTGATCAAAGTAGTATGAACAAAATGTGGTAGTCTCTTGCGTCAGCACGCACTACAGATAGATCCTTCTACTCGTGATCTATTTCCAACCATCTTTTTCAACCGCCGTAAGTACCTGTGGGTACAAAACATAATTTACATTCGATGATCACTGTACTGATTTATACGCGTACATTACAAAATAATTGTGCTTACCTTTCAAATGGGTACATCCAGCGGTAATGTACGGGACCCCCTTAGAATGCCTCGTATGGAAGATGCATTGGAAGATGCTCCATGGAGTCAAAAAAAGCCAGGTGGGAACATTCGCTCCAACTTACAAATAATAACGGCGATCTCTGAACTCATTGAAGCGACAATAGCTTCCGTCAGCTCTGTACATGTCAAGTCCCTGAAAAAAACACTCAACTGGACAAGCGGCTCCCAATGTCTATTCTCTAGGAACGGTCTGAACGCGGCAGGCATCAATCGTTGCATGAATATATGACAGTCGTGGCTTTTCATCCCGAACATGTATGTTTTTGATTGTCTATACACCGACTCAAATTCGAAACATATCCGTCCGAGAATTTGATGGTTTTGATCCACTCAAATAATGTTTTCTTTTCATCCGTCGTCAACATGTACTTTGCTTTTGCGTAATTATCATTGTCGTCAGGCTCCAACTCAGGACGGTCACATATCTCCCGTATATCATAACGTGCCTTCAGATTGTCCTTCGTTTTTCCCGGAACGTTCAAAATCGTATTGAAAATGTTGTCGAAGAAATTCTTCTCGATATGCATTACATCAAGATTGTGTCTAATCGGTAGATCTTCCCAATACGGTAGATCCCAAAAAATACTCCGTTTCTTCCAACCCGTGTTTTTCCCAGCCGCATTGTTTGCACTCTCTGCACCTTCAACTGTAATCTTCTGCATCCCTATAGCATCTATACCGTGAAGAATCTATCTTCCACTATACATGGTCGGGGGGGTTTGTTTTCTTACTCGTCGACCCTTCTTCCAGTCACTGCCGTTTGAACGGAAAGTGTGATTCAACGAAAAAAATCGACGGTGACAGGCAAACCAACAAGTTTTCCGACCGTTTCTGAGATAAAATGCATCTGTGTCTAGCATGCAATGTGGACATGCGTATGTCCCCGTCGTACTCCATCCTTTAAGAGGAGGAGATTGAGGTTCACACAATTAACTACACTGACTAAGGAAAGCAATAACAAAAGCTAAACACAGAGTCAAAAATGTATATGAAAGCAATTAAAGATTAACATACCTGACAACATTGAATACGCAGGGATGTAACTGATCGTCCAGATTAACGCGGCGCGCATCAAGAAATTTTGTTTCTTCGAAATGTCGTACGTCATAGCACCGTCAGTCCACAACCTTTTCAACTCTGCAATAAGTGGTTGCAAATACACATCCAGTTTCTGTTTTGGATTTTTCGACCCATGTACGATCACTGTTAGAAAAATCACCGGGTCTCGCATGTACATCGAGGGAGGCAAGTTATACGGGGTTACCATGACTGGCCAAACTGAATATTGTGCCCCAAATGACCCGAACGGGTTGAATCCATCTGTGCATAAGCCTAATCTGACGTTTCTTGGATCTTGGGCAAAATCTGGATGACAATTATTTAAATGCTTCCATGCCGCAGCATCTGAGGGATGTCTCATAACACCTTCATCCTGTGAATGCTCGTGATGCCATCTCGTGTGCGAGGCTGTCCCATCCGATGCATACAACCGTTGCAGACGTGGGGTCAGCGGTAAATAGAACATGCGGGCGTTCGAAATCAGGCTGCGTTTCCCTTGTTTGTATCTTGGAAGAAAACAGAATTTGCAATGATGCAGGTCCTCATCCACATCCCAGTAAATCATGCATCCGTTTTGACACGAATCTATTTTCTCCACGAGTAATCCAAGTCCCTCCACTAGCTTTTTCGTGTCGTACAAACTGTGGGGCATATTATTTTCTTCTGGAGCGCATCGAAGTAACCACTATGCAATCGCATCAAATCCTCTACCGGGTATGTTGTACTGCGCCTTTATATTTAAAAGTTCTGTAGCAGCAGCAAGTTGACTTACTTCACACCCATCGTACAATGGTCGACTGGCTGTCTTTAGCATCTCGTGCATCTTTCGTGCATCCAGATTCATTTCCTCTTCTACAACTCGTTCATCTTCGTCTACATTTAAACTTTCACGGAAATTTTCATTGCCCCCATACCCCGCACCATCAAGTATCATTTGCTGCATATGACTATACTGTTGTTCATCATTCCGTTCTTCGTCAACAACCTCTACATTTGAGCTGCTACCTTCGTATCGTCTCGATTCCTGTAATGCAGTGTCGAACATTTCATGTGTTTCCCCCTGAAACACTCAGTGATAATAATTTTGCACAAACCCCCGACTAAAAAAAGGTACATCTTCAACTCTGTAACCGGTATGATTCTCCTATTGTCGCATTTCCTGCACGGGCAACGTAGCTTTCCACCATACTTTTCATAATAGACAGTTGTCATGCAAAACTCAACAAACTGTTCAACCCCGGCCACGAACTCATCGTTCAAATACCCGTCTATCAAACGAACATACATCCAATCTCTCATTTTCTTTTTTCTTAATGCTAACAAACAATGGGTGGAGGGGTTTTTATAATAGACTCCTCTGCTCATTTGCGACCAGATGGTAGTATTTTTGCTACCATCTGGTCGCATTTTCCCGCCATTTTCCTCACTGCCCAGAGTCACATTGAGTCAGAATTTACGACCACATGGTCACTTTTTTTGGTGACCACTTGGTAGCTTTTATCCCACCAAATTATTTATAAATTATTGGTCACATAAAATCACAGAATTTGCGACCATCTAGTCACTTCTTAATGTGACCACGTGGTAGCTTAATTCTCGCCAAAAGTTTAAGCTACGATTGCTCACTAATGGTCACCAAAATTGCGACCATTTAGTCACTTATAATTGTGACCACTTGGTAGCTTTTTTCCCTCCAATTATAAGCTACCACTGCTCAATAAAGGTCACAAAAATTGCGACCAGTTAGTCACTTTTAATTATGACCACTTGGTAGCTTTTTTCCCTCCAATTTTAAGCTACCACTGCTCAATAAAGGTCACAAAAATTGCGACAAGGTAGTCACTTTTAATTGTGACCACTTGGTAGCTCTTTTCCCTCCAAAATTGGGCGCCATTTTTTGCTACCAAGGCATATTTTAGTCAAAAAAATGCGACCAGTGGGTCGTTTTTTTAGGTGACCAATTGGTCGCTTCTTTCGCTCCATTTTTTATGACTACTTTTGCTTTTGGTCACAATCTGGTCGTAAAAAAAGTGACCAGATGGTCACTTAGAGTCAACCTTCAAAGAAAATGACCAGGTGGTCACCAGAAAACTACCACTTTTTTTGGTCTCAAATTTCTGGTCGCATTTTGACAGTTTTTTTTTGTAGTGGATGAAGATGGCCCATTTGGCCAAAATGACCCTTATGATCCGTTTTTAGATTATATTATCAAATAAAAAAAAAAGTATTTTGTACATTAATGTAAATTATCATCTTCAACCCCAAAGAACAAAAACAACACTCCCGTAGGACTGTGTGACCGGAGGAGCTAAAATCATTATGTTTTTTAAGTCTGAAGTATTTTGAAAGCTTCCGTCAGCCATTCGACAGTCAGGTGTTCAATCATATGCATTGTTCTCAACTTATATTGTAGTGATGCACTTTTCGGGCATATCATATAAAAATAAAGAAGGTATATTATTATTTTTTAAATTGGTAATAATGTAAAATTCTATTTAAATAATAAATAAATTTTACGAGTTTTATTTGGGCCGAGCTCGAGCTGGCTCGTTGGATCGGCTCTATGGAGGTCCAAACGAGCCGGCCCATGAGCCGCTCGTTCAATAAAAGGAGACTCATATTCAATCCAAATATTTAACGAGCCGAGCCAAGTCGGCCCGTCAAACGTTGACTTTCAAGCCGAGCTTGAGTCTGCCTTTAGATCGCTAGTCGGATGATGATGGTGACAATATGCATTGGTTGTTGTTTAGTTTAGATCCACCTATCAATGGCTTTGGTCAAAACAAATAAGCTACCGATTTCGGGCTTATGATTTGAATGGCCAAGGTGACTTCTTTTAATTATTTATTTATTTGGCGCCATTAAATCCAATATTTATAACATAAAAACAAAGATCCCTAAGAAAAGGACAGCAAACCCATTCACAAATATGGCTAATCATGGCTAATCAATGTGGTTGGCAGTTGAGACAGGCATGGACATTGGATTCTTGAAAGCGACACACCTTACATTTTATATTACACAATATGAAATATTTCTTTTTAAAAATCCAAAAAAAAAAAAAAAAGAAGAAAATCATTATTTATTCATTATTTTAAGGACTAAAAATTAAGAAGATGTTTTCTTACCAAATTATATCATAATTCATCAAGTCACTGTAAAAGTATTCGTGGAGTGGCTTATAAATTCGTTGACAAAAAGGATCGGTTGGTGGCCGAATATGTTGAAATAGCCACTAGTACAGAGTTTATATGGTAGATAACCACATTTCCTCACTTTTTAACAAATCTCTATTTGAAATGAATTTTACGTAAAAAAATAAAATATTAAATTGCCCTTATATCAAATCACCACAACAAATCAGATTTAATTTTTTTTTTTTTAAAAAAAATTCTCTCTCCTCCCTCTTTCTATCTAAACGCCCAAAACAATGGGATATATACAAGATTAGCAACAAAAAAAAAAATAATAAATAAATAAATAGTCACCCTCTTGTTTCAAAACCAAAAATGTTCAGTTGGGGACTTGAAAAGACCTAATGACCCTCCTGACTAAATCAATACTATTTTACAATAACAATAAACATGGATTTTGTCAAATCTCCACGATTTCATCTTTAATTTTTTTGCCAATTAAAAAACAATTCAAAAAGTCAAATATATTTATTAACAAATAATTTATATATAATAAAATAAGTTAAATAATTCATATACATAAATTTACCATAAATGATAATTTAAGAATTGACCTTTAAATTGGAACCTCTCAGCGGAAAACACCTCATTCAAAATAAGTGTTGTAGTATAAAATGTATATATATTAAATATACATTTAACATAAAGTAATTTAAACAAATTACCTCGGATTGTATATACCTCATTCTAATTAACAAGCTTCGTTTTTTCAACTTCAATTACCTTATGATCATCTCTACAATCTGTATAAAGTGTGCATGGAAAATATATACAATATCAGATTCAGTATAACTTATATAAACAATCTATACAAATTAATAAATGAGTATAATATTGATAAGATTTACATACCAATAAAATCATCTTCTTTTCAACGAGCTTGGCTTCAATGGCTTACGATCAATTTTTTTTAAAAAAAAAATTATTCTTTTCATTGAAGTGTATAAAGTATATATTTATACTTGATACCGAATTGGTGTATAACAAAAAAAAAAAAGATATAATGATTGTATACAAAAAATTTAAGCCATAATTTATACGATTTTCTTCTTTTTTATCAACCCCAAAATAAGAAATCAACAACATTCTCATAAACATGACTGAATAAATGAAAAACTTGACCTTTATCCTTAGTCTCAACAATTTTTAAGCCATATGAAGTTAATCCTATTTTTTTCCAAGAACTATTTCAATTTTTAACCATGAAAATGTGATGGAATCAACAAAATTGAAAATATAACCTGGGTTGCGACAAAACGAACAACCACCCAACCATCCGACGAAACATCAACAATATTCCTCTCAATTGGATAAAAAAAAAATAAATAAACTTGTCGAAATCTTCCTCTTCATTAAAATTTAAGCCATAATTTATCGAGGGTTGCACAATTTTTCTGTTTCTGTGACTTAGAAGATGCTAGATATGTCTTATTTAAATGTAGAAGATGGTAAAAGATAATAGAAGATTGCAAAATTTAAATTATAATATCTTAAATCAAATTGATATATTTTATCTAAAAAAAAGATACTAATTTAAGGAGATATCATTTGAAGGGTATGTTAGGTATATAAATTAGAAAATGACTAGTTTTGAATTTAAAAAAGTTTTTTGGTATTTTTGCAATTGGATGGTTCAAAAGTGGCTATTTATGGAGTTAACCCCAAAACAATTGCCCCCCCCCATTTTCTTTCTTTTCAGATTTTCTCCCTCCCCCCTCATTTCTTTTTCTTTTCTCTCTCATTTTCCTCAAGCTTCCATTGATTCTCTCATTCTTTCTCTTTTTCTTATTAAAAAATCCACAATTTTTTAAGTTTCATCTCACAATTTTCCAGATTTTTTAAATTTACTATCACTCTCTTAATTTCTTCTCTTCTCGTTTTTTCATAAAAATTTTCACCTTTTTTTTGTTATTTTTCCTCCAAAATCTTCGATCTTGCAAACCTTAAAGATCTAAACCAAGAATAGCATGAATTTGATAAAAGTTATATTTTTTTTTTTTTGAATTTTTTTTCATTGTCTCATTAATTTCCAGATTTTTTGGTCCACTAAAAAAATGAAGGGTATTGGTGGCAAATTTTTTCGCCGCTTGTCATCAGTAATTTCAACCCCATAGCTTTGACGCAAAAGGTAAAAGGTGGTGAAATCTACCGTTTCTCCGCCCATTCCATTTTTAGTAGTGAAATCTTAGTTTTCGCTGCTGCCGCTGTTATTTTTTTTATATGTATTAAAATTGGCGGCGAAAAGTCAAATATTTTTCCGCCAATTCCTACATTTTTTTAAGAATTTTCTTTATAATATAATTAAGCTGTTTTTTTTTCAAGATAGCAATTTTATTAATTGAACAATATATTTCCAAAAACAAACATTTTCAAATCAAAATAAGCGTATAATATATGAATTCAAGTTGGATTGTTGCAAAAGTGTTTGTCAAACTAAGCAATACAATGAAATAAAGACAATAAAGAGTAAAAATAAATAGGTTAATCATATTTATTGTCACTGTTAGCGTCGCTCAAGTCGGCTCGAACTTGGTGGCTAGATCCAAAGGCGGTCTGAGACTGTAAGAAGTTTTGTAGTTGATTTTGTTGAGTAAGGAATAGGGCGCGCAGTTCAGAGATATTTTGATCTCTTACTTGTATATTATTCTGTTACTTTGCTTCTCTCACTTGTATTTCACTCTGAAATTTTCTTCCATCCTTCGTTGACGTTAGGTAGCAGCTTGGAGTGCTTCTTTATGAGAATTTATCATCTGCCTCATTTCTGTCATTTGTGAACTCTCTTTGGATCAGCGGGAAAATGAAGATGAAGAGGTCGGTTTTGATGTTCTTACTGTTGGGGTTTCTGCCCTAAATCGTATGTAATCCAATTAAACTATATGTAAATAAAGGAATTATTAATTAGTAATATTTACATTTTCATTTATTATTGTTTAATAAATGTAATTCATCGTAAGATCCAGAGTAACTTATGATAACTTAAAGTGAGCATGTGATGCGGGAAGATTAACTTAAGTCGTAACTCAAATAGTCTGTGGTATATGAATAAAGGTTGGGTGCCTTATTTATGGTAACACCACTAACACGGCCAACTTGTGAATAGATACAAGTGATCTCATCTGGATTGCTCATGTAGAGACATGTGAGTGGAGGTGTTGCTGCAATAGAGATTGTGGTACACTGGACTAAGATATACTTGCTGTCTTCTGGTAAAGCCGTTACAGATAGACACTTCGTATATCAATTGGTTGATCATGTACAATTGATCTTCATCCTGAGTGGATTACGAACTTCTGTTCGCAAGAGACAAACCTTTGATTTGCATAGGTGAGAGTGACTTGATATAGTTCACTCAATATGCCTCCATATTTGGGGATTGCATCTTGCTTATAGCTGGGATGGATAGAATTCACTCTTTTCCATGTATGAAAATAGATAAGTAGTTCTCTTATGGACTGATTCAGTGCTTGAACAGCGGGGCCCCATATTCCTCTGATTAAGGAAAAAGCAAAGACGCATAAATGGAGATTATGTAAGGTTGTTCATTAGAGAATTAGTTGGGCTTAAGGAACAAGATGTATCATGGAGGTTAATACGGTAAAATTACCTAGCCATGGATACGAACTACTTGTGAAGGATCAAATTGTAGTTAATGATATTAGCCAATGAACATAACTATGTCTATAGTACTAAGAGTACAACTCTAGATATTTAGTGGAGTTATCTAGGAGTTAATGAATAAGAATTAATTGATTGAAGGTGTTTGATCAATGTAGTTCTAGATCATTAGAACTTAGTCCTTCGAGGCTAACAATTGTAATTGAGAACATAAATTAATATGGATTAATTTCTTTGGAAAAATGATTTTAAGTATTTGATTTGAAGTTGTCAAATCAATTAAGGCAAATACAAGTAGAAGAGTCTATTTGATTATTTAATTAATGGTGAAATTAAATAGAAGAGTCTATTTAATTATTTATTAGAGAGATTAAATAGAAGAGTCTATTTAATTAAATTAATTTTGTAGTTATCCAAAATTAATGGGGATTTAAATAGAGGAGTCTATTTAAATATTTAATTTGAGGAAGTCAAATTAAAGAGGAAATAAAAAAAAGTTTTATTTATTTATATATATTTAATGGAATTATTCTATTAAATAAAAAGGAAAAATAAGATGTCCAATACTGTCATGGTGCTAATTATGTGGGTGTGTGACCCAAGGGTCACACACCACTTTGGTTAATGTTTAACCAATTATTTGTATTTTATTTTATTTAAAATATATGGAATATCTTAATTTAAATTAATATGATTAATTTAAATAAGTAAGATATGGAATATCATAATTTAAATTAATATGATTAATTTAAATGAGTAAGATATAGAATAATTATTTTAAATTAATAATGATTAATTTATATAGTGATATGAAATATCTTATTATGGAATAAGATATTATATCTAAATCATTCAAAATACATTTTATAATATCTTTATTAATTATTTGATTATTAAAAAGATATTCAAATATTTTCTGAGACCTTAGTTTTCCTATAAATAGGAACCTTCGGGTTACCCCAAATATACAACTAAGAGAGCAAAAGAAAAGGCTCAGGAAAATTCCTCTCATCCCTCTCTCTCTGCTGTCCGCCGCCCTTAGGGTATAGGGAAGAAAAGTTTTCTTCCCTCTTCCTTTTTCCAAAGAGGATAGTGCTCACGCACCGATTCTCTTTTGTGCTTAGTGAGGAAGATCGTTTTGGTGGTCCCAGGATCGTAACCAAGAATGAGGAGGAAGATTCAGACATTGCTCTACAAGGGTTAGTCATTCTTTTACGAATTTGTTTTTTATTATATTATACTGTAAGGAAAGATCATTGGGACTTTCGTTTGAGAACTCTTTTGTAGAGGCCTCAATCCCAACACTTACTTCACCTACACCCTTAACATATCCCTACCAATAGCCTCGAATTATCAATATTGCTTCGTCCGGGGTGTTGATCAGTTGGTCAACACCATCCACCTGAGTTGTTTGAATTGCCATCTCGACCATCCGCCGGTTCATGGATGAAATGTAAACATTACATATCAATTACATTATTCAATATTCGAGATCATATTCTTATTTACAACCTAAACAAGTATTCCAATAAGTTTGTAAGTCGATTTTCCTAAAGGTACGACTTCTCTTAACTAAAACAATAAATAGTATATCTTAACCGTAACAACCCGGTTTTTCATTTAAGGGTATTTTAGCCTTTTCACCAATTTTGATTTAAACAACCTTACTTCTTAGTTAATTTTGACCGTTGTGACGTTACGATTTCAATGCAACGAACCATTCATTAATTCGAGCCCCGAGTAAAAAGTTGAGACTCGAATACCGTTTGCACCCTCCTTGTTATTGTTCTAATCAGAGGTAGTTTAGTCTTCTTCCAACCAATAAGGAGTATTTATTAGCACAAATATCTAGGTCAAACTCTTTTGATTCTTTCCTTGTCAGCAGTGATCATCATAACTACTCACCATCGGAAAAGTAAAAAATCTTATTTCTTTACCGTTTTCATCAAATTTTTCAAGTCGCCACAGGCCGCGTTTCATCACCAGAAATCAAGGAGTTCATCATGTTTAATTCAAGTTTTTCAAAAGACCCCCGCGAGTTTCTGGGTTGTTGGTTGTCGTTCTTCAAGTTTTTTGAACGAGATTTGAATTGTTTTCCGTCTTATTCTTCGTGGTACTTTGATCCCATAAGTTTTCTACCAGTTTTTTATTGTTTCCCGATCATACGAATTTCAGTTTGCGTTTGATTTGGACATCGTCGGAATCTGGGTCCCGAGGATTATTAGTAGTAATATTGATTTTTTTCGAGGCCGTTTGTTAGCTCGATTTGCAATTAAGGTAGGTTAAACCCCCACTTAAAGATTTTAATTAGATATTTTGTGATTGGTTTATTAATTTATTTATTGTATTAATATTATTGGGTTGACTTGATAACTAGTTTGATATTATTAATAAAATAGACATATTAAACATTAAATATTATAAATCGATGTTTTAATGTTTATTATCAAAAGTTGATGATTTAATTATTTATCAATAAAAATTAATAATCGTTTAATAAATAATTCTAAATTATTTATTAATGCTTAGGATAATTTTAGAGACGATTATAACATGATAGACTTAGTTCATTTATAAATGTAAATAATAATTCAATGATTTTATTGTTGTGACTTGATAGTGTGAAATTACTTTCCTTTTTGCCATTTGTAATATGCTTATTGTGTTGGTTTAAATGTTTCTTCTTGTTGCCATTTCTTTATTTGTGCGTTATGTTTTGGGAGTTATTTTACGATTAATTGTTGATTTACAATCGTTTGGTATTATTATTATAATTGAGATTATGGATGTGAATATTAAGTTGGTTATACTCAGAAATGTGATAATCACGTTGGATAGTGTGGCACGTATCATAGTGGCCACTATGATACAATATTATAAAGTTTAACACTGTGATTATGATATATCTAAGTATTTGAGATGAGCTTGAATGGTTATATTCGGATATGTGATTACCACGATGGATAGTGTGGCACATACCATAGTGGCCACGATGATACTATATTATGATCTATCTGGACTGAGTTATGTTATTGTTTAGTGAAGTTGTAGGCTAAGTGCCTACTTAATTAATGATGAGGATTGGAAGTGTTCATGTATCTACATTTTTTTTCTTAGGGTTGTATTAGTATCCTATTAAATTTTTAAGTAATGATTTAGTCTACTGAACTAAAAACTCACTGTATTCCATGCGCTGCAAACTTTTATTTTGCAGGTACATGTTTTGGATAGTTGAGCGTGTGACGAGGATTTTAGATTTTCCAGGTACATGTTTTCGAATTACATTTTTCATGGTCATTTTTATCTCTTACATGGATTTTAGATTTATTATTTGTTTTATTTTGTGTTTTTACTTTGATTTATTAGTTAAAACATTGGCGCCACAAATAAATGTTTTGTTTTAACTTTTTCGTTAGTTATTAAATAAAAGGCTTCTGCATTCATTCGATTTACTCTGATTAAATTCTGGATTTTAATGAGTCCATTTATTATTTATTTAATTTACGATATTTTGAGTCTGGTCGTCACCTTAACTTTGACTAACTTTACTGCAGGATAGTCATAGACCATAAAAGCAACATTAAATTTATTCTTAACTATGGCTAACTTTAGTGCAAGATAGCCATAGACCATAAAAAGCAATATTAAATGTATTTCTTACTGCATAATAGTCATAGACCAATAACAAATTAACAAATGTAGTCAAAATTGAAAAAATAAAAAATAATCATCACAAATATAATGCAACTAAATAAAGTATAAATATAAACATGTACGTACCTTTCAATGTTTGACATGTAGTAATATACTCTACACTTTACGTTAATAACCCTAAAAAAATTAATGAACAAAAAATATTAATTTTTTAACAACAATTATTATTAAATTAAATGACATGTATATAACGTATAATACATATTTTTTTTTTTTATCATATGCACTCAAGTGGAGGACGATATATCAATTATACCCGAAGACAAAACATTTACATGAGAGAGAAAACTGCTAAAACCAAATTACAAAATTGAATTAAAATCGAAATATTTATTTTAAAAAAATTTACACAAAAATAATGAAAATGTACAAATATACTAATTATGAACAATATACTGAATATACTAAAAATGTGGAAGAAAAAATGCATTGATAAAGAATACTACTATGGAAAACAAAAAATGTCAGAAGTGTCACACTCTACAGAATATACAGAAGTGTCAGAATGTCAGATGTGTCAGACTATACTCGATATATGAGAATAGCAGTTTTGGTATATTGAAAGTTTGAATGGCTAGTGATGGGTGTCGAAACCACCAAAAATAAATACTTACTCTTGGAATTTAGAATTTTGTAGTAGTGGTGAGTAAGGTCGATCTCCACAGGGAAAAGAGAATTAAATTAAAGTTAACAAAAAGGGGGTTTTGAATTGTTGTTTATAAAAATAAAGAAAAAAAATTAAAATAAAATAAGAAATCAATAGAGAAAGCTTCCAACTATAGGTTAAATCTCAGTTATTGTTCATGGATTTGATCATCGATTACTAAACATGCATTCCTAACTTCTTCTCTAAATTAGTTGGCAGTCGCCGGAAATACAAGTGTTCTTCCTTAGTTTCTCGATAGCCAAGATACGATCTAATGACTACTTTTCTAATTAATGAATAACCCTAGAATACGATAATAAGATTTAACCCATTAACAGCATTAAGATGAGAAGAACCCAATTCTAACTAACAAACACAGTACGATCAATTCATTTAAGTTAGATCATAAATTCCCATAACATGATCAAAGAAATATCCCAAATGAATTTACGTTATTATGCTACTTGTATCAGAACAATTAAACAATTATGGATTTAACGTTCTAACTAGTGATATGTAAAATTAATCAATGAACAAAGGGCCCTTTTGCATAACAATTAATTCAACAATAAAATATGCAAAGAGAAAGCATGAATAAAGAGAAAATAAGAATAAATTTAAGAGCAAAACTTCACAAATTCATAACCAAACCTCGATAATCCTCTAGTTGGAATAAATAAATTAGCTAAAGAACATATTAAAAACTATCTAAAAGTCGTAAGAAAAATAGGGGGAGAAAGGATTTTGAATTAGGGTTCAATTGAGGCTTTAAATTGGCAAAAAGAAGCTAAAAATCGTGATAAAATCTTATCCAAATATGCCAAGCCGTCTAAGCCAGGTGCGAAGCCGAGCTGCCTCAAGCCACCGCCTCATTTATGGTCACAAGCTACATGCGAGCCGCGAGGGAGCCGAGCCAACGTCTGGAGCCGCACACATGCTTCCCTTGGTTTTGCTGAGCGACGTGTTGCTAATGACGGAGTGACACGTCGCTTCGTCATTTGATGCACATGTGCTTCACTTACGTCATCGTGATGTCAGCGTTCTCTTTCACCTTCACACCGATGACATCATCACCTGAAATTATTAATATTTTTATATTTTCTCATCGTCGCGGTGACGAGTCTCGACGCCTCGGCGACCACTCTCGAGTTTTTGGTCCGAATTTCGATTTTCTCCTGGACACAGCCACTGAATCCCATCACCACAACAATGGGCCTTTTTCAACACTAAAATGGGCATAACTTCTCCGTTTTAAGTCCAATTTGAGCCCTAAAATGGGCATAACTTCTCCATTTTAAGTTCGATTTGAGCTTCGTTTTTGCTTACGTTCATAAAATTAAAAGATTCATAATATTATGGACATTTGAATCAATTAAAATTCATATTTTAATTATTTTGTAGGTATAACCACTAATAAACACGCGTAAATTACGAGTTATCAAATACCCCCAAACTTAGACAATTGCTAGTCCCTTAGCAATTCTAGCATTAACCACAATTATCAATCAATCATGAAAAACTCTGAAGTTATGCAACCATCAAGCATGTAAAAAAATTAATACCTTAGCAATCATGGTTTCATACAAAACCTCAAGTGTGTGTGTGATCAACCTTGCTCATATTATAATTTTTTATAAAACCATGAAGCACAAATGCTAACTCAATTTCACAAGTCATATCAAGAATAGAAACATAAACAAACTTCTCAAAATCAAAGCATACAAGAATAGATACCCTCACGAGATATTCACTCAAATCGCTCAAAGTGTTATGGGAGTCAAAGAATATCACTCAAGTCAAAACTGGGAAGAAATTTACTATAGGCTTGCAAATATATCAAATCAAAACCATAAATGCAAGACATCAAAATACATGAATCCAGGGGTCTTTAAAGGTTCTGATGGGGCTTAGGAAAAGGATAGATGAAAGACATTTAGGCTAAAAATTGAGAAATAACTATGAGAATTTTCAATAATATCAAACTCATCTCAAATTCAACTTGAAGTACAAACTCTCAAACAATCAACTTTTCTTCACATATTTCTTTTCTCAACTTTCTACTTTCTTTTTCCGCAATTTTTTTTCCCAATAAACTCATAACACAAATTCATCATTTTTATCGACTTTTTCAAAGAGACATCAATCTTTATAGAACATAGTAACCTCTCAACTTGGGGGAAAAATGAGACAAAAGAATAAGAAAGTGTTATTTATATGTGACTAAATATCAAAGAAAAGGGTAAGGTTAAAAAATTGGCATCCAATGAATTAAGTTCGGTATGCCTTTAGAAAGCTAGAATTGGTTCCCCTAATTTGCCCTTATAGATTTCGAGCATCCAAAATCAAACAAAAACAGTCTCAAAATACATAACAGAGTAAGTTCTAGAAATAAACAACCATGAACGACATACTCTCACCAAAGAATAATAGAGCATATGTTACGATAATTGCTCAAAAAGGCTCAAAATCTCACAAAAGAGGCTAAGTGTATCACAACCTATATACTTCTCAATCAATTAGAAAGCAAGATCAATACTCGAGATATGACAAGTGAAAAAGGAAGCATGCTTGAATTTTTTTTAATGCAAAAAGCGCGATTGAAAGTGCACAAAGAGAATGGGGATAAAGCATGAAACAAAATTTGCAAAAGCATCAAAAGTAAACAAGCCCACCATTATACATCTTCTAAAATTTTCAGAAAGCATTAAATTGTAAAAAAATATGAAATTCTACCCCCAAACATAAACTAAACATTGTCCTCAATGAGATAAAATTAAAAACAAAGTGGTAGAAGAAACTTCCCTAAATGAGCAATCCACAGCAATTGGATCACTATCAGCTCGGGAATGTGAGTGAATCTGGCGAAAAACTTCATGTCTCAACATGAGGGGTGAACATGGGGCAGGGTCGGGGTACCCCGATTATACCCCGACCCCGTTTAAGCCAAAAAATGGCACCCCGACCCCGCCCCAATTAAGTTTTACCCCGACCCCGACCCCACCCCATTTAACTGTCGGGGTCGGGGTACCCCGATTACACCCCAAAGTTTAGAAATCCCAATGAGGATGGAATATTGACTCCAAGCTCTCGTACTTTTAATAGTTGGATTCCTACCTATCCTATTCGATGCAAAAATAAAACACACAGATTCTTCTCCACTAAAGCAAACACACAGGAGACATGTTCTGGGAAAGAATGAATTTTTGAATTTTCGTTAAACTCCAACTTGAATGTTCATGAAAAATCAAGTGGCCAGGAGACATGTTCTATGGAATTCTTTGGCGTAAAGCAAAACTATTGCCCAAAATCTGTCCAAACATGATCAACGATAAAGAGCTAGTTGAAGGAGATTGGGAGAAAAAACATAAGGAAAAAAAAAACATAATCGGGGTCGGGGTCCCCGATGGGGTCCAATCCCATCGCCCCGACCCCGCCCCGTTTAATAAACGGGGCATCTCATCCCACCCCGACCCCGACCCCGATTACACAATTAAATGGGGCGGGGCGGCGGGGTATCGGGGTGGTTGTTCACCCCTACTCAACATGCATATCCCTACTTTGATCCTAATTTCCTTTTTCCTAAAAATAAAAATAAAAACAAAGAAAAGAAAACAAGTAAAATAAAACTAAAAATTAAAGTAAATTAAATTAAAATAAAATAAAATAAAGGAAAATAAAACAAAAAGTAAAGAAATTTGGGTTGCCTCCCAAAAAGCGCCTTCTATTTAACGTCTATGGCTAGACGGTGTTGTTTCTCTTGGTCAAAACACACCCCATATTATATTGATAAACTTCCTAATCATTATTCGTAATCTTGAAATAGTGCAATTTTCCTTTAAAGCATTATTTGATTCATCAGTATTAACAAAATCGAAAATTTCACAAGTTAGAAAATCAACTATGTCAGTTATAATAAAATAAGAAAATTTGTTAGCATAATTTATCATGGAGTCATTGATATTTAATTTGTTGATTTCTTCATCAAACTCTATTGTATATGTTTCATCATCTCCTTTTTCTTTTTCATTCTGAAAAGATTTGACAATGTTAGAAGGAAAATCAAGAATTTCTATTACCGCCATTATTTGCTCACTTTCAACCACTTTAGAATGATGACCCGTTAAAGTTGGAGAGACAACTCCTTTTCATCCTCTTCTACGATGCATCGATACTCTTTCTCATTTAAATCTGGTTCCTCTTCAACTTCCATTTCATATAGTTGAGCTTGCAACTTTTTGCTTCTTTCCAAACTCTCAAAATTTACCTGATGGAACTGTTGAGTGGTCAGCTAGAACTGTTGAGTGGTCAGCTGGAACCATTGAGTGTTCTGCTGGATCTGTTCAACAAGTTCTTCTAAAATTGGACTTACCTGATTAATGGAATTAAGGGTGTTGTCGGTTCGGGTTTGGTCGGTCTTGGACCAAACCCGAAACCGAACCGATAGCCGAGGAAGGGACAAGCATAACCGATGTCGAACCAAAAAATAGAGCAAACCGATTAAAAATTCGGGTTTGGTTCGGGTTTACTAGCGGTTTGTTATCGGGTAGGACAGAGATGGAACTTTGGCTTGTCCAAAAACAGGTCGGGTCGGCGAAGATAAATTAAAAAGAATGGAACAGGAAGAATACAAACTAAAATTGAAAGAGCCGGCGGCTGGCGACAGCAGCGGACGATGGCGAAGCGAGGAGGACGATGGTGAAGTGAGGAGGACGGCCGACAGATGGTGAAGCGTGGCTGTCGGCGGGCTGAGAGCTTCCTTTCTTTTTTGCGTGCAAGTCGTGAAGCTGAGAGAGAGATGAGTGGTTAGGTTATTATATTTTTTTATTTTTTTTAAATAAATATCTTCGGTTCGGTTCGGTTTAGGGGTTCCTAAATCCCACAAAACCGAACCGAACCGATATTGTTTTCGGTTTTTGTTTCTATAACCCGAAACCGAACCGATATTGTTCGGTTCGGTTTTATGCGGTCTCGGTTCGATTTTTCGGTTTCGCCTTGCACCCCTGAATGGAATGTTGAGGTGGTGTGAGATGTGGCGGTTGAAATTCTTGGTAATATGACATTGATCCATAATTATAGGTTGGATGATCTCTCCATCCGGAATCATAAGTATTTGCGTATGGATCATAATACATTTGTTGTTGGCCTTGAAATCATCTAACTGAATTGTCATACTCATAATGAATCTTGAAAAGTAGGATACACGTTGGCTGCATGGTAAGATGTGGCGTAGATTCTACTTGAATCCACATATTGTTCCTTTCTCAAAGTTTTCGCTTCAATGATTTCAGCTAGAGTATATTTAAGAGAAGTTAATCATAGTTGGCCATAGGATTCGAAACACTAAACTAAAAATAAAAATAATAAAAACAAAAACGATAATTTAATTAACACCGAGTCCCTGACAACGGCGCCAAAATTTGAGGGGTGTCGAAACCACAAAAAAAATACTTACTCTTGGAATTTAGAATTTTGTAGTAGTGGTAAGTAAGGTCGATCTCCACAGGGAAAAGAGAATTAAATTAAAGTTATCTAAAAGGGGGGTTTTGAATTATTGTTTATAAAAATAAAGAAAAAAATTAAAATAAAATAAGAAATCAATAGAGAAAGCTTTCAACTAAAGGTTAAATCTCAGTTATTGTTCATGGATTTGATCATCGATTACTAAACATGCATTCCTAAATTCTTCTCTAAATTAGTTGACAGTCGTCGGAACAACAAGTGCTCTTCCTTAGTTGCTCGATAGCCAAGATACGATCTAATGACTACTTCTCTAATTAATAGATAACCCTAGAATACGATAATAAGATTTAACCCATTAACAGCATTAAGATGAGAAGAACCCAATTCTAACTAACAAACACATTACGACCGATTCATTTAAGTTAGATCATAAATTCCCATAACATGATCAAATAAATATCCCTAATCAATTTAAGTTATTATGCTACTTGTATTAGAACAATTAAATAATTACGGATTTAACGTTCTAACTATCGATATGCAAAATTAATCAAAGAACAAATAGCCCTTTTACACAACAATTAATTCAACAATAAAATATGCAAAGTGAAAGCATGAATAAAGAGAAAATAGGAATAAAATTAAGAGCAAACTCGCACAAATTCATGACCAAACCTCGATAATCCTCTAGTTGGAATAAATAAATTAGCTAAAGAACATATTAAAAACTATCTACAAGTCCTAAGAAAAATAGGGGGAGAAAGGATTTTGAATTAGGGTTCAATTGGGGCTTTAAATAAGCAAAAAGAAGTTAAAAATCGTGATAAAATCTTATCCTAATCTGCCAAACCGTCTAAGTCAGGTGCAAAGCTGAGCCACCTCAAGCCACCGCCTCCTTTCTGTGTCACAAGCCTCACGCGAGCCGTGAGTAAGCTGAGCCAACGTTTGGAGTCACACGCCTACTTCCCTTGGTTTCGCTAAGCGACGTGTCGCTAATGACGGAGGTGCACGTCGCTCCATCCCTTGCTGCCCATATGCTTTGTTGACGTCATCGTGACGTCAGCGTTTTCTTTTCCCTTCACACTGATGACGTCATCACCTGAAATTATTAATAATTTTTATATTTTCTCATCGTCGCGGTGACGAGTCTCACCGCCACACCGACCACTCTCGGGTTTTTAGCCCGGAATTCTATTTTCTCCAGGACGTGGCCACGGGATCCCATCACTGCTGTGATAGGCCTTTTTCAACACTAAAATGGGCATAACTTCTCCGTTTTAAGTCTGATTTGAGCGTCGTTTTCACCTACATTCATGAAATTAAAAGATTAACAATATTATGTACATTTGAATCAACTAACACTCATATTTTATTTATTTTGTAGGTATAACCACTAATAAACACGCATAAATTACGAGTTATAATAACATGAACATATGCTTAAAAACCCACCCCAAATGGCTATAATAATTTATAACCCCTAATATAATGGTAGGTGATATTTTAAAGTTATTTTCATACATAGCTCATTTTAAAATTAAATTATGATGACACAACTCTGCTATAATAAATGTAGGTGATAGTCGGTTTTCAAAAAAAAATGTAGGTGATAGTCTCCCTTTGAAAATTATTTTGTTTTTTTTTTCTAAATAAATTAATTTATAAAAAAATATATGGGTTTGTGATCCACTTATTAAAATGGTTTTTGAAAATTTTTACCTAAATAATTATAATTGTTTAGAAACAGATATTATATATATATATAGGAAGATAAAATGAAAAAAAGAATGGGGTGAAAATATATCATTACACATGGAATTTCTTAGCTTGATCAAGAAATGCACAACCGGCATGTCTACGTCACCTATAAAGATAAGACTACTGTACCTGGAAGGCTATGTCTACGTCGCCCCGGAAAGGTACGTCCACGTCATTGAGTAAGACTACATATTTAAGTCCAAGAAGTTACATTCTACAAGTATCCAATCAAAAGACCATGTGGCATAACCAACACATGACATATAGTTGGGAAGTAACATGTAGCCCAATCCCGACATGACACGTGCCATAATGATGTCACCAACTTCTTCTCCTGTAAATACAATCATTAGGTAACTAATTCTACTATAATTTTCTCTGGCACACACTAGCTCTGACTTAATAATCGAAGGGTGTTAAGTCGGCACCACACCAGTGCCTGCTCTTGTTGTGTGCAGGTACATACAGTACTTGTCAACTACTCAGCACACCACCTACGTAGCACCTCTAGTGCATCGTACGACCTCCGACTCATCTTATCTTCTAAATTCGTTGCTTACGTGGAAGCTCTCCATTTTTCCGCAACAACAGTGAATAAGTTAATATTTAAAAAAATTATCAAACTGAGCATTAAATTTTCAATTCTAAATTACAACCAATCAAGATCAATTCTAGAATATAATGGTATTTTATTTTTTTAATATTGCTATAACAAATTATTGAGCACGTCTAGAGGCGGATCCAAAAAATTAACTTGTAGGGGTCAGAATAATCAAAACAAATTTTGAGATGATGATTTACATGTTTAGTCTTTGTATGTATGATTTTAATATTTTAATTTTAATAGTTAATATTTAATTATGAATTGTTTTTATTATTATTTAAATATTTAGTTTTAAAAGTGTTAAGCACAAAAGTTTTCCTAAAAAATAGTTTAGATCATATTTCAGTCTCTCAACTTTCATATGTATCCTATATTTTATCTTTCAAATTTCGAATGTTTATTTTAATTCATAAGTTAAAAAAAATAATAACACCTACTTTTTTTTAAGAAATAGAGTAAAATTTAAATATGTTAGGGGACAACGAGCATCCACAACTCCACATTGATATGATATTATTCACTTTGGGCCTAGGCTCGCATGACTTTACTTTGGTTTCACCTAAAAGACCTCATACCAATAGATATGTGTCTTTCCACTTATACACTCATGATCATCCCATCGCTAACCGATGTGGAATTTTGTTCGCACTCCAACAATCCTCCCCTCGAACAAATATCCACCGAGCCTCCCCTCCATCTGTCCACGCTATCTATGTCAATTCCCTTTCTCCGGAGCGCACTGTCTATCTGATAGAGCACACTACAGATCGGGTCTTCGAGTGTAACGTCCCGTTATTTTGAGGTAGAATTAATTTTTTTTACTTACTATTCCTTCATTTATTTAATTACAGTAATTTATTAGTTTAATTCCGATAATTCAGAATTTAGAAATTTTAATCTTTATTTGGTAATTTTAGATTTCAAGTAATTATTGTGAACTATGTGCATTAATTATTATTAATAGGTCAATTAATAATAACTAATTACCTTCTATCCTAGATTAATTGTGTTAATTAATTTCAAGGGTTGGTTTATGTTTTAAGAACATGGGGTTTATTTTAAAAACAAAAAGGAAATTGGGGAACTCTATAGCAATTAAAATTCCTCCTCATCTAATTTAGGTGTCATCTTCCTCCTCTCTTTTGAAAACAAAAAAACACAAAAAGAATTCCTCTATTCTCTCCCAAAGCCGCCGCCCCCTACACCTCTCCAAGGGCCGAGATTTTCTCGTCCCTTCTCTGATTCGCTTGTTTTCGGGTGCGTTGGATAGATCGGCCCCGATCTATCTTTTGAGCTAACCTTGGAAGATTTCCTCCAACTTTCAAGAGGCCTAAGGGTAAGATTACTCGTTTTGACTTTGGGTTTTATTTCATTTTTTAGTATTTTTGTAAATTTGAGTTGAAATCTTCAATTCCATTCCTTGGAACTTGAAGATTTCAAATCAAAGGGTTGTTTAATCTTGTCCTTGAGTGATTTTGACTTAAACATCAAAGAGACACACACAAAAAAAAAACTGAAACCCTTTTTCCCCCTTAAGGTCGTGGGCCTCATATTGTCTATTCCCTTACAATTTTCGATTTTCTTTTAAGATTAGTTGGTAAAATCTTGTCCAAATGCCCTAAATTGGTTTACCCATTGTAAATTACCTACCTAAATCTACTCGAAACAAACCCAGAACGTCCCAAAAATCATCACAAAGCTGAGACACCCTCTGTTTTGGTAGCCACGATCGAGAGCTCCATTTGAGGAATTCCCGGCTGTTTTTAGTTCGTTTCGTTTTACGCATCGTTTGTTGCTTGATTTGTTTAATTAATGCAATTAGATTATAGTTAATTGTAGGTTTTACTTCATTGCTTGCTTGGGTTTCAATTTCAAGTTAATTGCAAAAAGGTGAGGATAAATAGAATTTACGGTAAATTTAGGAACTAAATTCTTGAACAATTTGTATGATTCAAGAGTTAAGTTAAAATTGGAATTAAGTGATTTGAGCTTGCTAATTTTATGATTTTTTAGGAATCGGGAGTATAGAATCGATATTGGGAAATTATGGATTTTTCATATTCTTAGGAGTTAAAGTATGGAATTATTGGGTTTAAGTATGTTTATGCTTAAAGTATGATTATCACGTGTTCTTGAATGATTTTAATTTACAATATCAAGATATTCTGATTACTTGGGACTTATTTTCTGAGACTGGGTTCTTCCAGCAATTGGAGTCTTTGGCATATAAGGTATTCAATTTTGCTGGATTATTTGAAAGTATGGGCTTATGAGCCTATACGTTCTAATGTTCTTGATTAATGTTACTCTGATGAGTTGTTCTGAAATTGGTTTTCTGTTTTTATTTCAGTATTAGAATTTCTAATTTCTTTATTACCACACTTGTTTGCATGGAGATGAATAATGAGATAATGTATAGACTACGTGTGCTTGCATTGTTTGGTATTATTCATGGTTCGATATATGTATCATGAGGAATGCATAGACGATCTGAGCTGCATTTACGGAGGAGATGAATAATGAGATAATGTTTAGTTGTGTGAGCTTGCATTATCTGGTATTATTCATAATTGGTATGATACATATATATTCTAGACTACTTAGACTACGTGAGTTTTGCATGTCATTGGTGAGATAACGGGATCATGTATTTACTGCGTGTGCTTGCATCATCTGATGTTATTCACCGGGGAGATTCTTGTTCTTGTTCTATAATGCAAAGACTACGTGAACTTGCATTTGTTCTCGATAAGAAAGTAAAGGTTTCATGAGTTTTACTTGATATTGGAGTGAGGTAATGGGATCGTGCATAGACTGCGTGAGCTTGCATCATCTGACGTTATTCACAAGTTCTATGTTCTCTATGTTCTATGTTCTTTGTTCTTGTTCTTATTCTTTGTTAAGATTGCATGAACTTAACTTGTTCTAGTTATATTCCTAAAAGATTTAACGTATGATTACGTGTTCTAATTATTACGAGCTTGGGAGACTTGACTACTTGCATGATCTTTATTCTTGTTCTTTACTCTTTGTTCTTGGGAGAATTGCATGATTTTGCATTTGGAAGTTGATTGGGTAGTCAAGAGATAGTAGGTTTCGTTGGACACAAATTCGGATCAAATTTGGGATCTAAAGTAACTTTAGTTTCAATTTATCTTCACTTGGTCTCCCGCTCATGATATTAAACTTTCAGGTACTGGACGTGGTCGCGGTCGTGGTCGTGGAGCTGGTGCGGCATGATTCTGGATCGATGATAATGGATGGACTAGAGTTTGTTGTAGTCCATAGACTGCTTGTGTCATGACACTTTCTTTTTATCCGTTTTATTACTTATGGGTTGTTGAGCTCTTTTGAGCATCATTACTTATGTTATTTGATCTTTATGGATTTTCTGGATTCATGAACTTATTTCTATTATGGGTTTGAAACATATGAAAAGGGAAGCGCTTCCCATCTTTGAATGTTTAAGAATTTTGGATTTCATTTTGAAATGAAGGGATGTTTTATTGATTTACAGGTTTTTCAATTATTGTTTCAAGTCTTCCACTTGCGTTATCTATTTAATGTTATTTTAAAGAGTCGGGTCATTACACCGAGGCTCCCCATTTTTTTCAGCACTCTAAGATTCCACCCACATGGTTAGGATCGGGGCATGACTCTGATACAACTTGTTAGGAGACAACGGGTCTCCACAATCTCTACATTGGTATGATATTGTCCACTTTGGGCCTAGGCACGCATGACTTTGCTTTTGGTTTCACCCAAAAGGCCTTATACCAATGGAGACGTGCCCTTACCCTTACGTGACTGATATGGGATTTGTTCGCACTCGAACAATCCTCCCTTCGAACAAATATCAACCGAGCCTCCCCTACATCTGTCCACTCTATCCAGGTAACCAATTCCTTTTCTCTGGAGTAAACCGCCTGTCTGATAGAGCCCGCCATGAATCGGGTCTCTGAGGCTCCTCACTTTGTTTGGCATATGAGGATTCCACTCACATTGTTAGGATCGGGGTATGACTCTGATACCACTTTTTAGGGAACACCGGACCACCACAACTCTACATTGGTATGATATTATTCACTCTGGGCCTAGACTCGCATGGCTTTGCATTTGGTTTCACCAAAAAGGTCTAATAATAATGGAGATGTGCCACTTCCCTTATATACCTATAATTATCCCCTCTCCTAACCGATGTGGGATTTTGTTCTCACCCAACAATCATCCCCTCTAAGAAAGTACCACCGAGCCTCCCTTCAATCCATCCACTCTATCCAGACCAACATCATTTCTCTAGAGCACATCGACTGTCTGATAGAGTCCACCACAGATCGGGTCTCGAGGCTTCTCATTTTGCTCGACACCTGAGGATTCCATCTACATGGTTAAGATCGGGGCATGACTCTGATACCACTTGTTAGGGAACAACGGGTCTCCACAACTCCACATTAGTATGATATTATCCACTTTGGGCCTAAGTCTGCATGACTTTACTTTTGGTTTCACCTAAAATGCCTCATACCAATGGAGATGTGCTCTTCCCCTTATACACCCATGATCATCCTCTTCCCTAACTGATGTGGGATTTTGTTCACAATCTAACAAAATATAATAATAACACTAAATTATTTTTTTTGAGATATTACATCAAAGGGGGGGAGAGGAGACTCGAACCTTCGATTTCGAGAGAAAGAAGTAAGTGACTAACTAGTTGAGTTACGTCATGTTTACATAATAACACCAAATTAATCGTTACAATGTTATCTTTTCATAAATCCTTTATACTTCTATATGTTTTGCCTATTTACCATATGGGTAAATCCTTGGTGGACAAATATTTGAAGTAACATGTGTTGGGTGGTTCTTTCCTTTCATAATTATCCTTAAATTTAGCTTCTCATATCCCTGTTTCCTTCTATCACCTAAAATTGATCTTAAGTCTGTTTAACATTTCCATATAGGGGTGTTCAAAATCCCCGTGAGGACGAGGAATCCCCGCTTTGAGCGAGGATGGGGATGGGGAAAGGGAACATTTTTCCTCGTTTCAATTTTGGAGACGGTGAAGGGAATGCATTCCCCGCTCCGCCCCCTCCCCGATCCCCGAAATTATTTAATTAATTAATGGTTTTTATTGATATACCAGATTTACCCTTATAATCCTATTTGTTGCCTTTTTTTATTTCCTTCTAAATGTTTAGTTATTATTTTGATTTTTTTTATAGATATTATATCAAATTGGGTGAGGGGGACTGAACCTTCGACCTTATAAGAAGGGAGCAGGTGCCTAACCACTTGAGTTATGCTCGTGTTGACATTATTTAGTTGTTTTAATTCCTTGATTGTAGGTTATTTTTTTGATTGGGTGTTTTCAAAATTCCTTATTTGTAGATTTTTCAAAACACTCCTACATTATAATATTTTTTTACCCGTATATTTTGATTTGTTTTTGTTAAACTTTTCATATTTTTATCTCTTTCTTTTTCATTTATTTACCTGTATAATTGGATTTCTTTTTTTATTAGATTTTCCATTCCATATTTGTTTTTTTTTAATATTTCTCTTTACTGTCAATTTTTAAAATTGATATAATTTTTGAATTTTAGTGGATTCCCTCTCAATTTTTATGGTCAATCTTCTTTGATTTTAGCTTTTTTTCTCCAAATTTCTTTTATTCTTTTTCTCTTTAGTGTGAGGCAGAGAATCTATTTCACCATCTCTCGCTCTCTCTCTTACACCATTGCAAAAACCGACTTTCACCATTGCATAAACCTGTTAGAAATAAATAAATTTAAGTTCTTTTTATCTATATTGATTCATTGACAATATTAGGAATATATGTATATATTAATATCAAACATTCAAATAGCAAAACTTTTACTTTTATGAAGTCATAACTAAGTGTGTGAGTCATACGAGAGGCTTAAAATCGAGATGAGTTACTTAAAGCATCTATAGTAAATGGATAGCATTTGGGAACCTTATCCTGTTAACACTATTGATAGCTGTCCATTTTGTATAGTTTACAAATGATCTTATCCGGATCATTCATGTGGGTGACATGAAAATGAAAGTATCATATACAATGACGATTTTATAAGACATGACCAAGATAATTCGATAAATATATCTTTTAACTGTTTACAAGAAATAATCGAATATCAAACTAAGTTTATTAAACAATGATAAATCTCAATCCTGAGTGAAATGTGAACTCCTATTCATGGAGTTATGTTCATTGATTCACATGGTTGAGAGTGATATGAATGAACGCTATACACACCTGTTTTTGGAACATAACGAGATAATAGTTGAGAACATATTTACACAAAATGAAATTCACAACTTTCCAAAAAGTGAATTGTGTGTTATGCTCAAGGGAAGGAAGGAAGTGCCTAACTAGTTGAGTTATTAACACCAACTTAATCATTACAATGTTATCTTTTCATAAATCCTATATAATTCCCTATGTTTTGTCTATTTACCATATGGGTAAATCCTTGGTGGACAAATATTTGAAGTACCATGTGTTTGGTGGTTCTTTCGTTCCATAATTATCCTTAAATTTAGCTTCTCATATCCCTCCCTTTGTTTTTTTATATCATCTAAAATTCATCTTAAGCCCCCTTAAGCCCCCGTTTGGTTCGTTATAATCTAAGATTCCCTTATGAGGGGCATCTAATTCCATTGTTTGTTTGAGGGTTATTTAAAAATATTTCGGTAATCTCAAATTCCCGGAATCTATATTTTCCCAGATATGAGGGTATTTGATTACCCTTGAAATCGGGTGCTTTCTAAATTTCCCATGAGAATGTAATCTTCATTTTTACAATTTTAACCCTATTTAATTAGGAAGAGTTTAGAAAAAGAAAAGAAAATAATATTTATGAACAAATTTAAACCTTCAAGAAAACGCAAGCAAAGTGTGGTAAGGCGTTGATATTAAAAAAATGTGTCATTGGCCTAGTGTACAAGATTTTTTTTTAAAGTATATTGATCTATGACTAAAAAAATGATTAAAAAAAGTAAATTTTAGGAAAATTTGTCTTGATACGTAAAAACAATCGAGAAAAATGTTTTAAAAAATAAAAATATCTCAAATTTCATAGTTATATGCATAATGTTATTCATTTTTATGGTTTAACTATGACACATTTTTAAATCACTTGGAATCAAAAGATTTCATCGTTTCTCATATTAGAAATAAGAATGTTAAATAGTGGTATTTTGGAGAAAATACAGAAATATACCTATACAATTCCCATTAAACAAACATAGTAATCTACAAATTACTAGGAATCATCATATTATTATTAAGTTAAACAAACGCTGTAATTTGAGATTACGGGTAATCAAATACTCTGGCATCAAATTCCTAGGTATTTTGATTACTGGGGGTATTTTAGATTATAACGAACCAAAGGGGGGCTAAGTCTGTTTAACATTTCCATCTACTCATCAGGGAAACTCATAAAAAAATATAGTAAAACCCTAAAATTAAGAGGTGGTTGATTTTAAACCTTCAACTTTTAATGGTAACAAATTAAACCCAAAGCTTCTTTTAATTGATGTAACATTCCAACTCCGTTGGGCATTGTCGTCTAAACATTGTTAATTGAGTCATTGCATACCGGGATGTTCTTGAAATGTTATGTTCTTCATGTATTAGAGTAAAACGTGTGGGTTTTGTGTGACCTTTTTCAAATTTCATAACCAAAAGCACATGCATCCACCTCAAAATTTTATAGCAGATCACCCTAAAACCCCAACATTTTGATTAGGAAAACATGAAATATGTCGCTTAAAAAAAACATGCATGTAAGAAATGACTCCATTAATAAGTCTTAATTGAGTCAAAAACTCAATATATAGAGATGAAAAACATTGCATATGGTAAAAAGTTTAGAGTTTAAATTGATACAAATTTAAAAAAAATAGGGTTTAATTTGATATAATTAAAAGTCTAGAGTTTAAATTGACACGATCCTTTAATTTTAAGTTTTTTTTTTCCCTTTTTTTGGCCCTAAAAATCTACCACATCCGATTTTTATGAGAATATTTATAGAAAAATATCAATAGTAATTTAAATAGTTTTTTATAAGGGTGAACATGCACCATGCTACCCCGCCCCACCCCGCCCCATTCCATTTAAGGATGGAAACGAGGTCGGGGTCGGGGTCAGAGTGGGAATTCAAACTCCGTTTGATAAATGGGGCGAGGTCGGGGTGATGGGGATTGACCCCAATGGGGCTCCGACCCCGATTACACTTTTTTTTTAGTTTTTTCCTTTTATTTCTTTTCTTGCTTATCTTTTCCACTTATTTTCTCGTTTCTTTCTTTTCTTTTTATGCTTCTTTGTATAATTATTGAATAGATTGATTGAATTTTTTATTAGATACAAACAAACGTCTTTGATAAGTCATTTTTAAAAATAAAACCATGCATTTTTTTTTTCAAAACTCATTTACACACCCCAACTCCGCCCCACCTCCCCGACCCTGACCCCGAACCCAATAACTAAATGGCATGGGGTCGGGTGCCATTTTTTTTTCTTAAATGGGGTCGGGGTGTAAATGGAGTACCCCAACCTCACCATGTTCACTTCTAGTTTTTTAGGTAAGTTTTAAGGATCATAACAGAAGGTTAGTAAGCACAAAAATTAAGAGAATAAAATAAAATTTTCTTTTCCTTCTAAAAATGGCATAATTGAAAGATAAAATTTGAGAAAGGTTGTGTTTGAATTTAGTGTTATTTTTAGTAATGGACAATTTAATGTTGTTTACTTCAGATAAACACAATCTTTTATATATATATATATATATATATATATCAAAATTACCCTACACCACCATAGGCCAATTTAAATTAACATGTGAAAAAATGAAACATACCCCGATTTAATTTTCCTTAATTTGATCAAGATTTTAGGAAAGTTATAAAATCCCTTAAATTTTGTAAATTAAAGGAAAATTTAAATCTAAAACAAAAAAATCTTCAACATTTATTTCTTCCCAGAACTATCGAAAATTTCTTTCTTCTTAAATCATCCTCCAACTGCCATTAATACTTCTTTAAGCTCTAAAATTTTTTAAACAATATCATTGTTAGTTTAACAATGTTGAACTGTGTATAATTGATAAACAAAAAAAATATAAAAAAGTAATAAGTATTCATTTTCTTTAAAAAAAAAATAACAAAAGTAAACCAAAAAACATGGTTAAATTAAAAATAAAACTAAAAAACAATTTAAAAAAACAAAATTATACATAGTTTAACACGTTTATATTTAATAAACGGTATATAATTGAAAAACCAACCTATAGAAACAACTATGAAAACTTGCAGTAGCCATGAATGGTGGATTAATGATTTCTGGTAGACGGTTATCAATACAAGTTGTTATATGAAAATTTTAAACTTTTGTCGAAAACAATAATAGGGGTGTTGTCGGTTCGGGTTTGGTCGGTTTTGGACCAAACCCGAAACCGAACCGATAGCCGAGGAGGGGACAAGCGTAACCGACGCCGAACCGAAAAATAGAGCAAACCAATTAAAACTTCGGGTTCGGTTCGGGTTTACTAGCGGTTTGTTATCGGGTAGGACAGAGACGGAACTTTGGCTTGTCCAAAAACGGGTCGGGTTGGCGAAGATAAATTAAAAAAATGGAAAAGGAAGAATACAAACTGAAATTGAAAGAGCCGGCGGCTAGCGACGACGGCGGACGATGGCGAAGCGAGGAGGATGGCCGACGGATGGTGAAGCGTGGCTGTCGGCGGGCTGAGAGCTTCCTTTCTTTTTTGCGTGCAAGTCGTGAAGCTGAGAGAGAGATGAGTGGTGTTTTTAGTGGAAGCGTGGCTGTCGGCTGAGAGAGAGATGAGTGGTTAGGTTATTATAATTTTATTTTTTTTAAATAAATATCTTCGATTCGGTTCGGTTTAGGGGTTCCTAAATCCCACAAAACCGAACCGAACCGATATTGTTCGGTTCGGTTTTATGCGGTCTCGGTTCGGTAATAGGCTCGGTTCGGTTTTTCGGTTTCGCCTTGCACCCATAAACAATAAATTGAAAAATTGAAGCTTCACCAAGATAAAATAAAATAAACTCACCAAGATAAAAAAAAAAAACACGCTTGTAATCTCTAATAAAGCCAATAATTTTCTCATTAAATTCAAATCCCAAGTTCCAAACCAATGAACCATAGCCAAAAACCCAAAGAACCATGATTAAATCAATCTTGTCACACAAAAAAATCATCATTACCAATCAAATCCTCACGTTTTACTATAGCTGGTAGAACCATAAATCTTACGTTTCAAAGCGTATGAATCGATTCTCTTTTTGGGACGACATCGTTTCTAGGGCCAAAGAGATTTGTGGTGATGAATAGATATGTTTGGACTTTTCTTGTTGCGAATCCTAGACGATGTGAAACCAAGCAGGGGCGGAGCCACCCTTTGATGAAGGGGGGCAATTGCCCCCCCCCTCAATTTTTTGAAAAATAAATAATAATATATAAAAATTGAAAAAAAAATTAGTAAAAAATTAAAATTTTAGTATAATTTATCTATTTTGCCCCCCTTTTATTTCCTAAAATTAGCTTTATATAATTTTTGCCCTTCAATTTTATTAAAAATAAAAAAATATATGTAAAAATTGAAAATATTTGGAATGAAAAATTTAAATTTTAGTATGATTTTTTTATTTTCCCTTTGATTAATTTTTAAAATTAACTCTACATAATTTTTGTCCCCCCTAAAAGAAATTTCTAGCTCCGCCCCTGAAACCAAGAAGTTTGGTGGTCTGGTGCTCGTGCTAGGTTACAGAAATCCTATATATTTATAAATAAAGATTCCTAAAGTCAAGGAATATTGATTTGAATTAAAAATAAAAGTAAATTATAAATTAAATGATATGTAATAAATAAGATATAGTTATTAGAAGAGATAAAAATCTAAGATGAATAATATTAAAACTGAAAACCACCGGATCACCACCAAAACTGATGGTTCTTGGGTATATTTGATATTGATTATAATTTGTCATTAATTTTGAAATTGAGTTGAATTAAAGTTGTAATATCTTTAATTAATTCTTGAATTTATGAGAGTGACTCTACATTTTATGAATTTATGAAAGTGACACTATATTTTATTGGGCTATTATAACATATAGCCAATATCAAGTCTCAATTTTCAAAAAAACCACAAAGATTGAAAAATATCAAAATTACCCATAACATAATTAACCCACAATTATTTTATGAAAAATTGATTATAATTGATATATTATTTTTATAAATTTACATTACTGATATAAATTTAATACTAGAATTTACATTACTGATAAATTATTGTTGTAAAATTATGTCAATGATATATCATTAAAATAATATAATATTTAAAAATGGATAAATATGATATAAACATAAAAGTGTGGCATATATGAAAACAAGACTCAAAAGTTGACTACCACGCATAATTTTCCTATTTTATTACTATTTTTATATGTTATGGTGTGAAGACAAAACTAAATGGCCAAGTTTTTTTTTCCTTCACAGAGCCCAGGTTGCATTTTAGGCTTCCTTTTGCCGTGAGATTTCTTTATATCTTATTTATAAAAAAAATTCGCAAATATGATATTTTTTAAAAACAAGTTAATCAATCCTTAATTTATATAATTTAGTGATCATTATATAAAGAATGGAATAGGTAATTTACAAGATTCATTGAACATATGATGGACACCATTATATAAGCTCAAACAAGAATCCATCAAATCCTAATTCTAAGGCTAAGAAAGCAAGATCCACAATTTGTGTTATCTGGAATATGCAATAAATATATTATAAGAACAATTCTTAATACAGCAATCACAGTTTGTTGATTAGTTGTAATCAATAATAGTTACTGCAATTGTGATTATTTATTTACATATCAATTACAGTAATTGTTAATTGACACTCAAATTCTGCTATATATATACATATATTTTTTTTTTTAAAAATATTATATATATTTTAATGAAAAAATATTTTATATATAGTGTTTCTCCCTTTCTTCTTTTCTCTCTTTTTCTTGTTGTTAAAATTGGACCAAGAATTTTAATTTTCAATTACCCATTAAAATTTTTAATTTACTAATAATTTTTTTAAAATCTAAGTCGTGTCCGGGGTTCGTCTATGTTTCTAAATATTATAGAAAATTTTGCTAGAATTACGATCATCATTTATATGATATTGGAGGTGGCAACTTTTGAGTGTTAAGCCGCGGGTATTTTCTGCTTCTTAAATCCCCCCCCCCCCCCCCCCCCCCCCCCCCCTATGTTTCTAATTTATAGAAATTTTTGCTTCTCATCATTTATATGATATTGGAGGTGGAAGTAAGCCAGGTCATTTTGCTTCCATAAGTACATCAGTGGCAACCACTTGTTTGTGTTCTTCAACTAAAAACAAGTTTGAGATCTACGGTCAATCATGCAAAACTATTTTGTAAATTGTTCTATATTGAGAGAAAATAAAGAAGGAACACCGTTTCAGATGGGTTCTAAAAAATTAAGTATAATTGTTAACGTTTATGTGATCTTATTGTATTATCTTTTAACTTCAATAGTGAAATTTCTTAATATTTTCAAACCATTGATTTATGAAATATTTGAGATAGTAAAATGTTAAATTTATATGCTTAATGTGTTTGATCCCTAAAGTCTCAAATATTCTACTGTAATCATTACTAGCCTTTAAACTACATAAAAATATATTTCAATCTTTATTGGTAGTTTATTTTATAAATTCTTGAACAGAATTTAATTTGTTCATTAACATGAGGAGTACATATTTACGTATTATATATTTCTGTAATCATAATGAAGCCACATATAATGTTTTAGGTTCATATTTCAATTTTTATTAAATTATTTACATAAGACTAATGATGAAAAATTAAATGATTTTTGTAAACATAGTTCAAAACTAAAAAAGTAAAATATTTTAAAGTTTAGAAATCAAGACCGAATAAATACGATAGTATTTATTAATAATATGTTGTTCCTTTAAAAAAAGATGTCTACGGTGTTAGGGATATATTTAACTAATGTAAAATAAATATAACGTAGATATATATATATATATATCATTACAATCTAAAACTTACCTGATGACTTCCTATTTTAATTTTACCATAAACCCTAAAAAAATAAAATATTGGTTTGTTGACCTTCAATATTTTTATTACAAGTTTTATTTTACGTTAAATAATTAGGGAAATTTACATGAATGTTATAATTTAGTGAAATATTTACAAATATGTTAGAAAAAAAAATATTTACAACAATGTTAGAATTTCAAAAACGAGTATATCACTCAATCACTATTAGTATATCAATCAATAACTAATATTATATCAGTGATAGTCGACTAATTTTCTATCAGTGATATATTAATTGTTAGTAATTGACTGATATACTCAGAATCTTTAAAATTCTAACATTTTTATAAATATTTTTTTTTTCTAATAAATTTGTAAATATTATAAATTTATTTTAACATATTTGAAATTGCCCCAAATAATTATAATCTAAATGAGTTTTTAGAAATTTAAAAAAAAAAAAAAAAAACCTTAAGTCAATAATTTATTAACTCAATGTCAAGAATTAATAAAATCTGTAATTTCAGGAATAAACCAAAAGTACTCACATAAATGAAATTATGAATCTAAAAAATGTCATTTGAGTCCAATTCTATTTTTTATCATATAAACCTCTAATTTAGACACATTTATACACAAGGAGGAGAATTATTGTCGAATAAACTATACATATTTTAGATACATCGAGGGGCATTCGACCAAAGCCAATTATTAATCAATTTTATCTAACATCCCAGTATATAGCTTAGACTGAAGATTTTATTTAATTAAAAAAAAAAAACTTTTGGGATTATGTACCTTACTAATAATTCCATCAATCTATCTAGTTTCTGTAGATTCATCCTGCAACTTGGGGGGCTGAAAACAAGGAAAAAAATAGAGGAACGATGAAAATTATCATGTCAATAAGCAAGCAATTACATATAGAAATCAAACAAGATACGCAACAGTTGAATTGAATACTCATGGTTTAAGCAAATTTAAATATGAAACTAAAAAAGAATAAACTCTTACCTTGGTGTAATGAAGAAATTCATCTGAAGAATGTATTTGGCCGGTGCTGAAGTAAGAATGAGCATATTCTTCTATTTTCTCAATCCTACAATGTCAATTATCAATATTTGTTGTCATATACTCAGTTCCACTAATAAAATTATATAAAAAAAACCATTGGAACTTTTCATCGGTGTATGAAAAGGCATGAAAGTGGAGAAATCACCCGAAGCCGAAGGCGTTGAAAAGAAAAGAAAGAACCCCCCATAACCTTTATTCCCTCCCATCTTAAAAAAAGAAAAAGAAAAAACAACCTTTATCCCTCCAAAATTTATCCCAACTCTTACTATTTCCTTAAACAAATCTTCAATACCTTTCCAGACCGAATTCCATAATATGAGATCCTTCACCGGCCTTCGCCACAGCACTTCACTTTCCTTTTCATAGGAGTTTTGCGTACACAAACTAAAACCATCAGGCCTAGACTAGAAATAGTATCCAAAACTTCCTTTTTTCACAAACCGAACTTCAACTTCAAGTTGCTCTTTATCAATAGCTGAAAAGGGGCACTAACTTATTTCATCAGGAAGAAACCTATCAAACTCTAATCCCACAATCTGACTAATGTCTCCTACAAGTGAAGAGAAGTGTAGAAGGGTTCATATTTTTTCAATCAAGTATGTCTAACAGGTGGGAGAACCAACCAATTACATTTCATTGATGAAAGTAGTAATCTCAGCCCATCCAAGAGAAGAAATGAAATGATTACAAGTGAAAAGGCAGGATGCAAAAGAAACTACCTGTAAACATAGTTCACCATGATACCTCCACTTTGAAGAAGGCCCTTTTCAGATCGATCTGCCATCCAGTTAATTCTTTTGATCATCTGTTTCACATTAAGAACATTCAGAGCAAGCAAAAAAACCTGACCTTAAGGACGTGATCTATTAGTTCTGTCTTTTTCATCGATTATATTACATTACACTACCCCAATAATAGAAGATATATAATAAAACAGCAAGCCGAGAGGCAAAATATCCAGATTGATATCAAAAGGTTTAGCAGCAAGAGGGAAAAGAAGATCCCCAAGAGAGGGGTTCATTTTCTACGAATTAGGGCCAGATACATACAGCTCCATTTTGCAAGTGAAAGTTCGCCACAGAATCTAGAGCTTTTCCTCTCTTTTTCTCTTCTACAAGGTACCTATAATCAACCAAATGGCATCAATAATCAATGAATTTTTCAATTCACTCAATTGTATGCACCAAGGCACGCTATTCCTATGGCCAAACCTAATTTATCCATAGAAATTGTGTACCTGGCACACAGTCGCATCAAAGGGGGTTTTAAGGCTGAAAGCAAATTTATTGAACTTGTCCAGCCACAGTTTTCCAAAGTCAACAACTTCAACATTACCTCCATGCCATTTTCTCCAGTAACAATTTCTCTGCAATTTATTTGTTCAAAGGGGAAAGGTAGGATGTTAGCATACTAAAAAATATCCAAACACACTGGTGATTCTAAAACCAAAAATGGCTTCACATACTAACATAACCTTCCAAGATCCAACCAACCATAACCTAATGGTTTTTTGATAGGACAACAGAAACTCTTCATGAACAGTGCCTTGAACAAATGAAAAACTGTTTCATATACTAAAAACTATTGCCAAAATTACATTTGAGAACAATAACTATACAGTCAAAAATATTTTTGAAAACTTCATAAAACGTACAAATACAAAAGGAAAAAAGCCTTGGCCCAATTAACATATCCTATAACATAACATTTGTATACAGATACATTTAAAGAAGCAAAAATAGTATGATGTCACTGAAATTTAAAAACCTAATAAAATCATAGATATGATGATAAATTTCCAATCATTTATCTAAAAAATATACTTTAACAAAAATATATCTTCTAATTGAATGTCCCTGTTTTTTTTTTTTTTTGGAAAATGGCATATCTTCTTGTCAATGTATCCATGTCTCATAACTACGCTCTTAGAGTATACAGCTAGAATATTGGAAGTACCCATTCAATTAGAGACTGTGACTAGATAATATATGAATTTTACCTTGATGCTTCAACAAGCGCTCTTTCCTCATCAGGTTCAAGAATGTTCTCCCAGAACGTGGAATCAGATCCAGATCCTGATGAATGTGATGCAGCTTCTGTTTCAGCAAGCTTTGATTGAGATGCCAACTTCGATAGGAGCCACTGCATGTAACCTGGAATAGGACTTAAAGTTGCAAATGTCTGCAGAACAAGCACCTTGAAATAAGTAATAATTCAAGAAAGAGACTATTTAGCAGTATGATTAAACAACACTGCAGCTTTAAATAATAGTAGCCAAATCCTTTCAATCATTGAAGGCATGAAGAACATTTCTTAAACTGCATAACAGTACATGTTTAAGACAAAACAATTTCATTTCATCTTTATAAATTTGCTAAAAAAACACTGGGAGCACATCATAGCAAATATCCCACTTCATCCATCATATTAATTTTTTTGTGATACAAAGTATTCTTTTAGTTCCTTCTCTTTCCCTTCGGTCTCCCATCCTCCTTTCTCTCTCACCCTCCTCCCCCCCTCCATCACTTCATAGGAGTTGTAGAAAAGGAATTCCAAACCCAAAGGAGTTTTCTTCATAAAAACAGATCTTTCTGTAAAGTTTGCGTTCATGAGGCCTTCAACCTTCTTCTCAGAGAGAGATGTAAAACAATTTTGGAATTTAGTGTTGAAGTGAGAGTTTATGCAGGAATTAGATGGGTAGGAAGAGATTTACCCCAAAAATATCCCTCTTTACCAACCTTTCTCAAATTTTTCACCACCAATTAGAAAACCAACACCTCGCTCAAGTCTCACCAAGGTAGCTCCTTCCTTATTATGGGGGTGGAGAACACATTCATCCCAGAGAAAGGATGTTCTTCCACTGGGAGGAAAAGCTTCATGCAAGAAAGAAAGTTCCTCCTTCCAGGGGGGGTGGGCGTCCTTTTATGTACAGACAATAGTGTTGCATTGGCTAACCTGTAGGGCTGTAATACTGTGGGAGAGCAAAAATTATCCAATCCATGCTATTTTTTTAGATTGATTAAACTAAATATGTACAAAGTCTATAATTTAAGCAGAGCATAAAATCAATGAAAGGAAATATCAAAGTTACAAAGTCTCCAGTCTGCTGTCTATAAATTAATCTCATTATGCCCGAGACATATAGAGAATAGTAATACATACATTTATATACGGCATGTCTCTCTTCACAAGGGTTATCACTCGTTTAATGAGGAACTTCCCAAGATTGATTCCTGATAAGCCAGGCTACAGAGTTACAGAAGTTCAAGTCAAAATACATATTAAGAGATTGTTACCAACCGGGAGAAATTTAAAATATATATATATATATATTGACAGCAAAATTGAACCTCCCTAAGAATTGTAGCATATGAAAAATGAACCAATGAATAAATTTATTAGGTAACATATTTATAAACTATTTTAACATTTAAATTTCTGAAGTGTGCTTGACAGCTTGTAAGTTAGAAGTTTATATTTAATAATATCAAAAGAACTGAAAACAACACACATTTAAATATATGCCGATATAAAGACATCATGGGGAAACTCTTTATTCTTTTTAAACCCCTCATAAATTTACTTAAATCTAAATTAACCTCTTCTAAATTCCATCTTTATAACTTTGCCTAGACTCTTAATTTAATATTAATCTTCTAGGTTATCAATTTATATTTTAATTCTATAAATTACACGAAACTGGAAATTTATTTAAGTTGTATTTTAGCATTTTATCCATGAGTTAAACTTACACTATATACTAATATTTATTGAAATTGCTTTTAAATTGAAATATGTATATGGTTTTTAGTTCAAGTTTATTTAAAAAATCATTATCTCTAATTAGCTTGATTTCTTAATGGAGATTTTAAGCACTTCTTATTTGAAAAAACTGAATGATCCTTGTTTATTTTTTGAGGATCTCTTAATGAAGGCTAGATAAGATTTTTTCTAAGTGTTAACAAAAACAAATAATTTAACTGAAAAACAAAATGATTGATAATTAAAATTGTGTACTTAAAATAAATGAACAAAACTCTGAGTTAATATTGGTAAACTACTAAACTATCAATCATGAATTTTTACTTTTGTACGATCCTTCTTAAATAAGTCAAAATTAATCCAAGTTAATAGCCTATCTAAGCACTTCATTTCACTAATTTTTTTCTATTAAAAATTAACATGTTAAAAATCTTTTTTTTATTAATAAAAAAAAGTATAATATAATTAAAAAAAAAAAGTTATCATTTACTAAGCCAACAAATAAAAAGAAACTTGATAGAGTAAATTTATCAGTACATTTCAAAAAATTATTACCACCTACTTTTTTGTTCAATATAGTAAAATTTTTAAACATTCATGATTTATTATGTCTAATTTTTATAGTGAAAAAACAGAAGTTATTGTGATCAGGACTAAACATAAATGACATTATATTAATTAGTTTATAAAAATGCTTTTTAAATAATAATTACATTTTCACTACAAAAATAAATTGAAGTGTTTACAATAAATTTTTTACACCACTTGCTCGACAAAAAATCGTAGATTGCTCTTGCATGTGAGATGAACTTTTTTGGCAAATTACACTTTTGATCCCTGAGGGTTTACTTGGTCTCCATTCGGTCCCTCAAGTTTAAAAGGTGACTCTTTAGTCGCTGAGATTTGAGAAATAGTTCTAAATGAGTGCACATTCAGAAAGACCACCTCCCCCCGTGGGGGGGACGGCTGCCCGGTACAGCCAAAGTCCCTAAATATATTGATTAATATTTTGACTTAACAGTTTGATGATGTGGCTTTATTAACGTATCAAAAAAATATTTTAATATTTTTAATCTCTCTCCTCTCTAATCTTGTTCCTCTCACCCCCTCCCCCTCCCCCGTTCTCGGGGTTCCGGCCAGCGCCTCACAGACCACTGGTGTTGGTATGGAATGACTTTTCAAAGGGTGTGCTCGAGAAAGTCTGTGGGAACATCATCGTTCGTCACGCAAAACGGAACTAAAGTATAGTTTAAGGTTTACCATGCTTTTGTAGTTTCGGCGTTGTGCTAGTAGGAATATGGTATAGAGTATAGACATACAGATGGTAGAATATAGAGTTCAGTGGAGAACAGCAGTGGAATACTGGAGAAGAGGGCAGCAATTCCTTGTCGGATAATTCGAACACCGACAGCAATTCGGCCAACACATAGAGGAGGAGGAGGAGGCGACACCATCGGCATGTTGATGGATCTAGAAGCAGTTACAAAGACGGTATGGAAAACGAGAATACGACGGAAGGAATGAATGAATCTCGACATTTGAATTTGGATCCTCAATCTCACCGTGAAGCTGCATCCAAAACTTTGTCTGTGTGAGAGGGTGGGTAGAAGACCTAGTCACCCACAACAATCAAAGTGATTCCTCCCTCAACAAAACCTTTTAAACCCATATTAAGAAAGTATTTTACTCGGAAACAAACAGAAAAAAAAAAGGAAAGGAAAAAAAAAGAAAGAAAGATGGGCTCGAAAGAGTCAGGATCAACCGACCAAGAGTTGGCCTAGTGGCCAGGGAATAAAAGTCTTGATGTCATGGGTTCAAATACATGTGTTGGCCACCTATATAGGATATATAATCCTACAAGTTTCCCAGAAGGTTCGTGTGATTATCCGTAAGATTAGCGTGCAAGCTAGCCCAAACACTTACAAATATTTTTTTTAAAAAGTCAGAATAAAAAACTTGTTATTTTTTCCTTTCTGTTTGTAGAGGAGGAATTCAAGGAGATCTGAAAAGGTAAAAGAAAAGGGAATTAAAAAGACCAATTGGAATTGGAGGTCATCTCACTGGAAATCGGAATATGAGAATGCGGGAAGGGGTGACGTGACAGGAACAAGATTAAAAAGGGGAAAAGAAGGGAGAGAGAAGAGAGAAAGTAAAAACATTAAAAAGATACATGTTTTTTTAGTGATGTGGCAAACAATTTTAAAAAATGTTTTTTGTTACATCAACAAAACCACATCACATAGTTAACTGCCACATCATGACACCGTCAGTCAAATTAACCATTTAGAACTATTTCTTAAATCTCAGGGATTAAAGTGTCACTTTTCAAACCTAAGGGACCAAATAGATACCAAGTCCCAACCTAATAAACCAAAAGCGTAATTCATCCCAATATTTTTCCCTTTTTTGAGTACAAGAGAGGACATTTTGCTTACCTTTCTAAAGACATGTTTAACGTCTTTCCAAAGTTTTTTTAGCCTCATTGTTTTTGCAGGATTTAACTTATTTAGAGTGAAACAAATTTTTAATTGTAAAGATGAAAAGACACTTGCAGGACATAACTTCAAAACGTATTCATACCTTTGTTGAGGATATGGAATAAAACAGTGCGCACGTTGCTTCACACTCAGGTATAGGGGGATCATCCCACAAAACTTCCTATCAACGGGGAACAAATGAATAAAGGTCAAAATAAACAAATAAAGAATGGGTGAGATGCAAGCTAATAACCTGTACTGTCTGAGCAACGTTCTTCAGAAGTGCAACTTCAATAAAAATAAGAGGTTCACCTGGAGAAAAGCTTGAGATTAGAATGCATATTACAAACTTAATGTTGCGGTATTATGCCCTTATTGTACAGTTGTACTGTACTTAAACCTCTCACTTCTGCAGGAATGGTCAGCCAAAAATACATACCAGAAATGGCAGAACTATAATTTTCTACCAGAGGGAGAACTTTCAAACAAAAAAGGAAAAGACGAACAAGCTATCAATTGATACTTTTTTACTTAAGTAAATACATAATAACTAGCACATTCAGATTTTTCACATTTAGGAAGTCTTGCAAATGATACTTGTCTGTAAAATATAAAAGAAAATGAAACTTGTATGTAAAATATAATCAGCAAACACAGGCTAAAACTAACTGCAATGAGAGAGCGAGCAAGAGACAAACCTGGTATCGTAGGGTGCATATATCCAAAACAACGACGACCGACTCCCAGCCTTCTCTTAAGATCAATAAGATTGCTGATTGGATGCACGGCCTGTAGAAGGCTACGAACAAGTAAGCAAAATATCCAATAAAAGATATAGTGCCAAATCATGGAAACCAAGAGGAGAAAATAAACCTCATAAGCGACAATTTTCTCTAGCAAGGAAGCAGGGTCATCCCAAGTTATTTGGTGAAGCTCCAAGACAGCAGGACTAAGCCACATACTGAGTTTCTCCTTCAAGTATGAATCCAATGCTCTTAAAGAGGCAATGTTTTCCTCTCTGACAACAAAAGGTATCAATATCATATTAAATAATTATTATAGTTTCAGATGATCCACCAGTTTAATATTCTTTATTACTAAATATCATTTGATCACAACACCAACATAACATTGATTGTAATCTTCTATCAAAAAAAAACATTGATTGTAATCTTACGCAAGAATGGAGAGAATATCAGCTCGTAGAATGGACAAGAATCCCAGTCCACCAGGATGTGTGTTAAGACGCTCAAAAAGAACTTCATACATTGGCTTCAGAGCATGCCTCAAATTTCGCTCAAGATGGTAGAAACCTGAGAATGGAGTTTTCTCTTCTTGAGCAGCTGCAAGTGCATTTTCCCCTAAAGCCACACCCTACTAAATCAATCTACATCTACAATCATACATACATGTATATCGGTGCAAAAGAAGCAATTGAATTTACACTTTTTGGCACTAACTAATCTTACCGCTAGGAAGTTCAAGCCCAAGATATTGCTTCATCAGTTCACGAACATGTGTTCTATTGAAATCATACTCTTTGGCGAGCACAAGAAGTAGTTTGCGGCGGTCAACAAGTGAGAGACTGAAATAGCCCTAAGTTATTAGGGGGGAAGAGGAGATTTATTAACATGAAAAACTAAATCGTGACGATTTAAGGCAAGTACAGAAAAAATGGAAAATCACTAATTACATCTATAGACTTGCCTCTGAAAATTCATTAAGCATAGCATCTAGATCTTCCATTTTATTCATTGAAATGGCTAAATGCATCGATTCACGAACAAGCTCAAAATCTCTGATATCATAGATAATAATATTAAAAAAAAAAACAGATACACCATAGTTTGGATAAGAAAATGTTATATATCGGAAAAAAAAAAACCCAAAAATTAAAAACCTCTCCGAATTGCCTGAGAAATTGAGCTGTTTTTTTCCTTGGTCCGGGAAATGTTGCATCATCACACGTTCATTAGATACTTGAGGATTCGCTTGCATCTGATTCTGCTTCCAGAATCAAACAATTTGTTAAGAACACAATTCAAAATTACGAGTGTTCAAATAATTAAACAATTTTATTATCAAAAAAAATAATTAAACAATTTTGAAAGTAATTAAATCTCAAAAGTGAGCAACTTTATCAAATGAAACGAAAAGTGGAAGAAAAACAAGAGAGGAAAAAAATCAAGAACATACAGGAAGAGGGGAAAGAGAGAGCTTGGTAAGATCATTGTTAGGTTTCATCCTGGTCCGCATCAAAATTGCCAATCCTTTTTTGTTCATTCTTAAATATTTGAATCAAAGTTTCAAACCAAGAATGTCGATGAATTCATTGAATCTCTCTCCATCTCCATTAGCGTTCGAAGTTCGTTTTCAAAGAATGGGTCATTTTCATTTGCTTCACACTCAGAGGGGGCGGCGTTTGAGAGCCGGAATCGGAATTGAATTCCTGACAATTAGATGTTTGGGAATAAGTAATATGGAATAAAATGGATGTGAATTTGATGCCTTGGAGTGTGTTGGAATGAGATTCAAATGTCTGGGAATATGATGTCTGTGTTTGGAATGTGTTGAAATTTGATTTATGGGAATATGATATCATATTCCCATAAATCAAATTGTCAATCCTTTTTTGTTCATTCTTAAAGATTTGAATCAAAGTTTCAAACCAAGAATGTCGATGAATTCATTGTATCTCTCTCCATCTCCATTAGTGTTCGAAGTTCGTTTTCAAAGAATGGGTCATTTTCATTTGCTTCACACTTAGAGGGGGCGTTTGAGGCGGAATCGGAATCAATTCCTGACAATTAGATGTTTTGGAATAAGTAATATGGAATAAAATGGATGGGAATTTGATGCCTTGAGTGTGTTGGAATGAGATTCAAATGTCTGAGAATATGATGTCTGTGTTTGGAGTGTGTTGAAATTTGATTTATGGGAATATGATTATTGTTTTTGTAGGAAGGGATATAATTTGTTATTTTATTTAATTATTATATAAAATTTAATTAAAAAATTGAAAAAAATAATTAATAATATTAAATTAAATTAAATTAAAATTATCAACTATATTTATTTATAAGTTTGAATTTTTTAATTTTCTTTTAAATATTATTTCATTAAATAAAATAAAATAAAATTGATGAAACATATAGGAATCAATTTCTTACAATCATGTATTATTATATAAATTAGTTGATATTAATTGACGGTAAAAAATAAATGATTGTTGTTATTAAATATTTAGGGTTTAATAATAAAACAAATTTATTAATTTCAAAAAAGTGAAAAGGTGTTATTTAAAAAAAGGGTAAAATGCAAATAAAACCCCTGTGGTTTTTTTCAAATACATGAACACCCTCCGTGGTTTGAAAATGGCAAATCACACACACCTTGTGGTTTCAAATTTTTTCAATGGACTCTTCCCTTCAATGTCATTAATTTTATTTTAATCATAACTTCTTCGTTTGAATTCTGATTTGGATGATTCAAGATATTTTGGAATCCTCATTTTGGTCTCTACGATGTGGTCACTTCAAAACTTCTAAATCATCAATAACCAAAAGAGTTAACGGTGTCAATCATACCTAGTATTTTGATGTTAATAAACTCTTTTATTTATTAATCATTTCAAAGTTTTGACGTAACTATTATATTAATCCTGAAATTAAGATTCCAAAACATCTTGAATCACCCAAATCGGAGTTCAAACGAAGAAGTTATGGCTAAAAGAAAATGATTGAAAAAATTTGGAACCACGGGGGTGTGATTTACCATTTTCAAACCACATGGGGTGTTCATGCATTTGAAAAAAACCACAGGGGTCTCATTTGCATTTTACCCTTAAAAAAATGTTGTATTTGGAATTAAGCTTGAAAAAAGTACTATAAAGTAAAATTTATCTAAATTATTTAGTGTATTATTTTGAACATATTTTTTTAATTTAATTATGTATAATATATTGAGTTTCTTTAAAAAAATATTTTTGATTTAAAAAATATGTATATTTTTTTTAATTAAAAAATATTTTTAATTTTATCTTGTTCACTATAACCTACTAAAATACTCCTAATATTTATTTTTTTTCTATTAGAAATACTAAATAGCACAAAATTTGAGAGGGTCTAATTAAATGTCAATGCCAAAGTTAATGTCAATGTTAAATAAAGAGGAGATTTAGATGGGAATTGAATGTCAATACCAATGGTAATAGAGGTTGAACCAAACAATGGAATGGGTATTAATAACCCATGCCAATTCCCGCACTCCAAACACCCCCAAAAGGTTTCGAAGGAATTATATGAGTTTCGCTTCACAAAGTAAAGTTAAGTAATTGACATTTTCGATCTTTTTCCACTTTCAAAGAGATGAGTGACTTCCATTCCCCTTATTTCAGGAAGAATTTGTTGTATTGTGGGATGCTTTGTTTTGTTTAAATTCTTCGATAAAATACATTTTTAGTCCCTCTAATTTAGAGTTGGTTTCTATTTCATCCTTGTAATTTAAAACTCGATATTTTAACCTTTTTAGTTTGAATTTGGTTTCTAATTATCCTCATAGTTTAATATGTGACATTTTAACCCCTACAATTTAGAAAAATCTTGGTTTTAATCTTTAAGTTGGTTTGACTATTATGCTGACGTGGCTTTTATGATGATGTGTCAACCATTTAAACATCTTTTAAGCTTATCTTCAAGCTCTATATGATTAAATAACCACAAATTAAGCTCATGCTTAATGAAATAAGAATTGGGTCTTATCTCGAAGAACCTTTTCCCTTAATAGAGTAGTTTAGACTCCTTACTTTCATCCATTTTATGTTTCTCAATGTATTAGGATGCTTCTCTCGCTCATTCTCATGATATTCTAGAAAGAGATAAAGATTTAAAAATCTAAACAACTTAGAACCTTGCTATAATTCAACAAAACATACAAAAGTCTTGGGGTTTCCCCCTTTTCACATCACATGAACCCTAGATGACTATTTAGTAGAGGTGTAAATTTGTCGGTTTTGGCCAAAAAAAAAACAGAGAAACCGTCGCCAACCGAATTGAATGTGAAAGGTTCAAAAACTGACCGGCCTGCTGGTCAGTCGGTTTTGGTCAGTTTTGATTGGTGGCAGGTGAGGCAGTAGTGGTGAGAAAGAGGCGAAGTGATGGTGAGAGGCTGAGATATTCTTCTTCTTCGTTCGTGGAGCAGTAGGAGAGAGGGGGGGATATTTTAGGCAAGAAAATTTTTAACTTACCAAAATCGAATTGATTCTTCCATCTGCGATTTTCTTTTCCAAACTAATCCTCTCTCTATCAAGTCTTCTCAAGTAAATGAAAACAAAACATCACTAGAAGGAGATGGAGCAGGAGTAAAGGAAGGTTGTGTTTGAGATGAGACAAAGGCAAAATAACAACAAAAAAAATATGGCAATAATCCCATAACAAGACTTCAAAACATCCATTTTCTTTCTCTCTAAGTTTCTTCAATACCATGGCTATTCTCTCTCAAAAGGGAAAACATGGGGGGTCTGTTCAGCGCGAGTATTCTATTTGCATAGGTTTTTTTTTTCATTAATGATATTTTCGGTCGGTCGGTTTTAAGCTAACCGACCGGTTAGTATAAAACCGTCGGTTTTTTGCAGTTCAGTCGGTCTTGTTGGTTTTTCGGTTTTGATTTACACCCCTACTATTTAGCTACTCATAAATGTAAAAAAAGACATAAAATCAGTAAATATCAGTTCAAAATTCGAATCCAAAACTAAGCTAAGAAAAGAAATAAAATAAAGGTTTAGAGAAGAGTTTAAGCTTCCCAAAGGTTGGAGTAGCTTTTTCTTCTTAATAAGAATGTTGAAGGGTTCCAAAAACCCAAATTTTCTCTATTTTCCCTTATATTCTATCACTTTTTGGCTTTTTGACCTCTTTGGCCTCCTCGCTTTGCTAAGGCATTAATGGTTGCTTAAATTGAAAGGATGATTTACTAAATTAGCGAAATTTTATTTAGTAAACTAACTAACATTTAATTACGGATCTATTAACTTCATACAATTTGTGATAAAAACATGTAGATTCATGCTTTAAATTTTCGAAAATTAAAACTATCAAACTTACATTGAGTAATATATGGAGAATCGGTTGGAGGTTTCTTTATAGCATCAAATCTTTAGCAACACTGGATCTTCTACGCTATATCCCGATAGATCAAACGAAATCCGATTGTGGGATCGAACTTAAGAAGAAATCGAGAAGAAGAAAAAATATTTTTCTTCCCAATGGACTAGGGAAATCGGCACTAAGGGGGGAGGGAGAAGGAATAGAGAATTCCGAATTTCTAAGAAATTTTAATTGTGTGATTTATGAATGACCCAAAGCCTCCTATTTATAGGAAAATAGGAATCCTAATCACATTAGGATTAATCCATGGAGATAAATACAAAAAGAAAAAAGAATTATTTCTTTCCTTTATCTTGGTATTTGTAAAATGCCATAGATAAATAAGAGAATATTTTCTTTTCTTTATTTTATTTATCTTGAGTAAATAAATCTATATAATTATTATAGGATATAATTCAAACAATTATCTCCTACAAATTATATCATATGGCCGAAATTATGATAGTAAAATAATTAATAAATACAATTTATTTAATTAATTATTTTGGGTCAATTCCAATTAGGTTCATTAATCTAATTGGGCTTGAAACTCTCTATTAAATTAATAAGTCCAACTGAATTAATTTATTTATTAATTACCATTTAAACAAAATATTTTATTTAAACAATTAATAATATTAATATTTTCTCTCGACTAAATATTATCAAATTGTATTTAATTATTAATTTCCATTTAAATAATTTTCATTATTTAAACAATTAATAATAAATATTTTAATTATTAATTTCCATTAAATAAACTCATTATTTAATTAATAATTTTAATGATAATATTTTATTATTAATTAATAATTATTATTAATTATTAATTTATGTTCAAATAAAATTAATTATTTAAACAATTAATAATTGCCAATTAATTTCAAATTATTAATTACCATTTAAATATACTCTCAATATTTAAATAATTAATAATGTCTAATTAATAATATTTAATTATTAATTTCATGTTTAAATAAACTCATTATTTAAACAATTAATAATGTTTATATTAATTACCGTTTAAATATACTCAATATTTAAACAATTAATATTGCCTATTTTAAGTAATTCACTTTACTTAAAATTTCCATTTCTTCTACTTGATTTCGCGACTACGATATTTGGGATAGCATAGGGACCTGATGGACCTATAGATCATGGGCTTAATAATTATTCAATCAAGTGATTAACTTATAATCGGTTAATTACTTATTATCTAACTATGAATAATTTCACTATAGATTCATAGCTGAACTCCTCTCACTATATATGAGTTATTGTCCATTTAGTTTATCTTTATTTATATCTGTAACATATCCTTCACGTGGAACCCTCATAATTATAGGTGGATTAAATTTACCGTTTTGCCCCTGTAATTACCGCTTTATTCTTGTGTTCCCGCTAATTCTCCAATGAACTTTATCTTTAGTCGAACTAGAGATAAGGTATTTCTGTGATCAATAGAAGTCGTGACGTCACTTGTTCATGTCTTGAATTAGTACATCAAGGGAGTTTCCTAAGTTCCTAAAATGTTTAGGTATCGCACTGATACTGTTAATTTATAGGAAAGTTATGAATTCCATCTCGTGAAAATGTGTTCCCAGATACTTATCTAGTTATGTTCCCAAAGCAGGAGTGTATTGAGCGTTCTTACAGATCGCTCTCAACCATGTGAATCAAAGAACATAACTCCATAAATAGGAGTCCACGTTTCACTTAGGATTAAGATCTATCAAGGTTGATAAATCTAGTTTGATATTCGATCATTTCTCGTAAACGGTACTAATGAGAAATTTTATCGAACATCGTGGTCCTGTCTTATACAATCAACATTGCATATGATACTTCTATTTCATGTCACCCACATGAATGATCAGGATTAGATCATTTATCAATAAACAAAATGCGAAGCCATCAACAGTGTTACCAGGATAAGGTTCCCAAACGTTATCCATTTACTGTAGACACTTTTAAGTTACTCATCTCGACTTTAATCCTCTTGTATGACTCATATACTAAGTCGTGATTTTATAAGAGTGACTTAGGGTTTTACTATTTGAATGTTTGATATTTATATATTTCTATATATTCCTAATATCGTCAATTGAATCAATCTAGATAATATAAAGAACTTATGTTCATTTATTTAATTTATTTGAAATAAATTATATTTATCAAATAATTACAAGTTCTAGGACACCATTCCTAACATAAATATGGTGAGAATCTTTGATTTTGAGAGATAGAATGGCAAAGAAAATAGCATATTTTCATATAAAAATATTCAGCTCAACTCATTAAATGAGTTGGCGGTTGACTAGTTTGACTCTGAGACTTAGGTCGATGCCCTAAACAAGAATGCTTCAAGCCGTGAACAACGACTTCAAACTTGAACCCACTGGCTTTCTTTTTTGAATTCTTGAAGCAACAACTGCTCCAATCCTTTTCCAAAATCCTCATTAGACCTTTGAAAGCATAAAATATTATCCTTATTAGACCTTTGAAAGCATAAAATAATATCATTAAGCACAATTTAACTTCAAAAAGGCCAAGTGAACTAAAAATCTATAAATAATTTTTTTTTAAAAAAAAGACTAATTACAAAAAGTTCTAAAACTAAGCTTGACTAGCCTAAAATCTAATCATTACTCACTTAATTTTTTATAATAGTGTTAAACTAAGGCATTATTACTCTATTTTTATGGAGTTATCAAGTGGGAAGAATGAGATGATAAATATAAAACTAATATTAAATGTCGCATAAGAAAAAAAAATATTGATATAAAAATACTAAACATGTCACCTCATTTAAAATTTGACATGTCAGTATGACACATCATCAAAATGCTACATCAGCGAGTGAATGAAAGAAGTATGAACTAGGCAGCGACATTAAATTAGTTTATTAATTAACAATTAACTAACATGGATCCGTTAATATTATGATAAACCTTAAAATGAAAGTTGAAGGCCTTAAGAAAATAATTACATAGATAATTAAATGGAGAATTAGGTTGGAGGATTCTTTACAACATCAAGCCTTCTATGCTATAACCCGGTAGCAAATAAACCTAGCTTGTGGGAATCAAATGAAAGAATAAAAAAATTATTCTCAAATGGGAGAAGCCAAAATCCTGTAACGTTAGTTTAAAAAAAAAAAAAAGAAAAGAAAAGAAGATAAGTTAAAAAAAAAATGTGGAGGTGGGCTTGACACGTGGCAGTATAAGGTCTTTTAGAAAAAAAATACAAAACTCAGATTTTGTTTGTTGCAACCTGTGGCCAGAGAAAGAGAGAAAGGGAAGAAGAAAGAAAGAAGAAAAAAAGAGAAAAGAAAATAAAAGGGAAAATTGGAAAAATTTCTTGGAAATTCTTATAACAACATCAAATTGGGGGGTTTTTAGCCTCAATTTATGGTGAAGTGGCTTATTGGTAAGTAGTTTTCTCAACCCATTTCTTCTATATGATGGATTTTGGTAGTTTTGCTATGCTTCAAGATTGTTTCTATGAGTTTTGTTGTTTATGGATTTTAAGTGAATGATTAAGAATGGTGTAGAAATGGATTATTGGATGTAGTTGTTATGGAAATTTGTGTGAATTAGCAAGAGGATTGTGTGTGGTTTTATAGATTTTAGAGTTGAGATTTGTGATAAATGGGATTTAAGTTTGAGAAAAATATTGATTTTAAGGTTATGAAGAGATGTGTTTCATAGAGGAAGAAATCTTGGAAAGGAAATTGTAATTGAGTTGGAGACTAAAATTTTGGAAGTTTTGTTTGGAATAATGGGGAAAAAGGAAGATTTTGTGTTGTTATTGTGCGAGGTGAACTAGAGAAAAATCCAACCATTATGAGTTTTATTTAAGTTTCATATGAATAATAATTAAGGTTTTATAAGTGGTAAATAGTTTTAAACTTGAAATTAATTAGTGATATGTTTATTAAATTAATTTTCAGGTGATATCGAGACTTTAAATACTAACGGCTTGGAGTATTCAAAGAAAAAGTTTGTGAGTGTTCTATTTTAAGATTTACGATATTATCGAGATTTTGATTTCTGAAATATAAATATTAGATATCTAGCTAAAAAATTTACGAAATTGAATTTGTGATATAATGTATATCATTTACGAATATTATGAAGACTTAGTTATGTTTTTAGAAACATCTATGTTTTACTTAAAGGTTTGAAAATTACGTTAATAGTTACTGGTAATTTATTTTCAAACCGCTAGAAATAGTACCCTCGGTTATCGTTTTCAACAAGTCTTTGGGACCCACTTTAGCATACATATAGGCTTTGGGTCGTATGTTAGGGTGTTTAGCCCTTTGGGGCGACTACGCTCGCGTATGTCTAGTTTCAGATTCGATTGCTTGCTCCCGCATGTATGATTTCGCTCTACATGCGGTATGACGATTAAAGGTACATTTTTAGTGGGTTTTTATCACTATGATATAGTATATGAACAGTTTTATTATGTGTATATATATATATATTTATATTTACGTATTGATCTAGTTTTGACAATGAGAATATTATGATATTTAAATTATGACTATAACCAGTTTTTACGAGATGTAGTTTTGAATATTATGATTATTAAGTTTTACGAATATTTGTTTTAAACAGTTTTATGAATTTGGAAACTACTATATATTATGTAGTTTTGAAGAAAATATTAGTTTAATAAAAACTCCACTCACTGGGCCTTTAGCTTATTCTTTTCAAATGTTTTTCCCCCCACAGGTAGCTTTCGAGTTTCAGAAGATGATCAAGCCTACGACGAGCTTATCCACCACCCATATCGCATCAGATCAGCTAGTACATGAATCATTTTAGTTTATAATATTTTATTAGCATAGTCATGTTTAGTTTGCCTTGATGGTAGGTGTTGGCTTTTGGCTATCAATTGCCATCGGCTCACGTCTCGTCTTGGGTCTATAGAGAGGTCCTGGATCGGGTCGTGACAAAGACCTTTTAGAGAGAGAGGGAGAGAGAATTTTCACTTTTCTAATTAAAAGTGAGGAGTGAAAAATATGAACCTCGATAGTCATATTTAAAAGAAAATATGATATTATAATCTAATTAGAATTCCTTATTTCCTAATTATAAAATAATAGAAAATATATTAATAAAATAAATATAAAAAAAAATCCAAAACTAGGGGTGAGCACAGTTCAGTTTGGTTTGGTTTTGGGCCAAATAGTCAATCGAACCATACTCTTCAATTCTACATAATCATGAATCGTTTGGTTCTAAAATTTTAAGAAACCGATTAAATTCGGTTCAGTTTGGTTGCATACATTTCGGTTTGGTTTCTCGGCTTTTGCACTTTATCATAACTATTTCAAAAGATTGAAAGCCAAGCCATTGTTCCATGATGTAAGTGTAGGAAGAAGAACGAGAGACGATTATTGTAGATCCATGGAGATTATGTGACGACTGGCCATGGACGAACATTAAGATGTTGAGAGATAGAAGATGGTGAAAGTTAAATAAGATTCAGAGATTGAAAAGATTTAAGATAGAGGGGGGTTAAAGGTTGATGTTTTGAGAAAATGATAAAGTTTGATATATATTTTTTAATTGTTGGGCCCAATATAGGATATAAACTTTCTTTTTTCATTATTTTATACATAAGCGGTTCAGTTAGGTTTTTATGTTTTTTTTTTAAAAACCATGAATCGAACCAAAAATATTCTATTTATAAAATTATGAATGTTCATTGATTATTAAGTTTATATGATATAGGGTAAATACCATTTTGGTCCCTAAACTTTCACTCTGGTTTCGTTTTCGTCCCTGAACTTTCAAAAAAGTCCCTTTTCATCCCTGAACTTTCCAAATCGTATCATTTTCGTCCTTCCATCCGTTTTTCCGTCTGGGAGAGTAACGGTGGCTTATGTGGGCTTCATTAATTGACATGGCATTAAATATGTGGGCAAATGTTATAAATGATGTGGAAAACCAAGCTGATGTGGCATTTTCTTATAGATGTGGCATAATCTGGACCTTTAAACAAACCTAATCAATCTGAACCATCCATTTTTAGAAATTGAATTAAAGTCTAACTTCTAAAGTAAAACTTCCATAAACCGCAATCCTTCATCCCTAAATTAACTGCCCTAACCTTCGGTTCAAACCGTGAAGTAGAAAAATTTGAAGACCGCCATTAAACAATATGTTGTGGCTGGGGCATTCAATGTAAAGTTGGTGAAGAACGATAAGGAGCAAGTTTGGGCGGTGTGTCTGGCGAGTGCACTTGGAAACTACATGCCTCTCGGGGTGAAAGCGAGCGTGAGACTTTCCAAGTTAAAACCTACTATGGCGAACACACATGCCCCCAGGGAATTCACAAATCAGAATTTAATTTCGTCTTGGATTGCGAGGAACTACATGGATAGGTTTCATGTTCACCAAAATGGTCATTGAAGGAAATTCAAGAGATAGTAAAAACAGAATTATTTGTGACAATTTCTAAATCAAAAGCCTATTGTGCACGAACAAAGGCGTTGAGAAAAATTAACGGGACACTGGTGGAACAATTTAGGAGGTTGCGAGATTATTGTGAGGAATTGTTGTATTCAAACGTTGGATCAACCGTGAAGATTGAAACAGATAGGTTGGATGGTGAGAGTCCTCTAATCTTCAAGCGAATATATGTTTTTCTGAAGTGTTGTAAGGACAGTTTTAACTACTGTCGCCCGCTTATTGTACTGGATGCATGTCACTTAATTGGCCCTTCACGAGGTCAATTAATAGCTGCCATGAGAATAGATGGCAACGATGGTATTTGTCCTATTGCATGGGCAATTGTTGAAGCTGAATCTAAGGATTCCTGGAGTTGGTTTTTGTATTTATTGGATGAAGATTTGGGCAGTTTCAGAAGTAGAGATGTTACATTCATATCGGATAGGCAAAAGGTGTGGACTTTTTTTTTCTGTTTCTTTTCCTTCAAGTTTCACATTTGCTCCCTCTGAAGGACCAAATGTGAAACTTTCCAAGTTTTACATTTCGTCATTCACAACCAAATGTGAAAAAGTTTCACATTTGGTCCCTTGGAATGACAGTCTGTGAAACGTTCCAAGTTTCTCATTTAGTCCTTCCAAGGGACCAAATGTGAAACTTTTTCAGAATTTTTAAGTCATACCTTGTATCCAGTTCCTAAAACTTGTTCCAGAGGAATTTATTCCTGTTTTATGTTTCCTATATGTGGCCTAAATGCATGGCCTAAATCCCCATATGAACCTTTTCTACCCCTAACTATCAGACGTCCAGCTGGTAGATCAAAAAGGCAGAGGAGAAAGGCTGCAGAGGAGGCCCCATCTTCAAGCAATAAGAAGAGTAAAAAGTTTGGCTTAATCTCATGTCGCAGATGCAATGAAACTGGACATAATATAAGAACATGTAAAGGCCAATAAATACAAGAACTAAAGCATCAAGGCCTCGCACCTTCATGGGGTTCAACATCCCAAATGTAAGTTTATATCAATTGATCATATTACCTTTAAGTAAAGTAACTACCTCATATATTTATTCTCTGTTATGTGTAGGATGTATCTAACAACTCTGCAGTTGGACCCTCTGATCAAGTTGGATCTGCTGAGGCTGAATCTGATGGGGCTACATTTGTTGATGCTGGATCTAGAAGAGGTAAGGGAGCTGGAAGAGGCAGGGGAGCAGTAAGATCCAGTAGATCTGTAATAGGATGGGGAGCTGGAAGAGGATCTGGGCGCTAGAGCCAATGCATCTCGGCTCGTTGGAAGAGGAAGAGGCAGGCTTGGTGGTGGAAGAGGAAGAGGTGTTCTCGCTCCTGTTCATGGATTTTTGCTCATCGTAAATGAAGGTGTTGTTGCTTGTTCATGGGCCGTTAAACTGATGGGCAAGAATCATCCTGGAGATCGGAAGAAGAGTTGGCCGCACATATTTAACAAAGAGAAGATGTCATAGTGCTTTGGATCCGGAAGAGGACCAAGTTAAGAGGATGACAACCGATTTTTATGCTTCTTTACATTATCTATTTGCTTGTTTTTGGTGCACTTATGTGACGACTCGACTCCTTTTAAATTATTTAAAATCAATTTCAGCGGAAGACTTAATATTTAATAAAAAAAAAATTTGGCGTGGATATATTTAAAACTTGAACTATCCACAACCTGTTTACACTTTTCACAATGTAGATAAATTAAACGATAGGAAATGCAATTCCTGTGCAAAGATTAAGAAAGTTTATGACTGAAAAAGTTAAGACGAAAAACTCTTATGAGCTTATATACAAATATACATCTCAAAAGATAAAATATAAGACAAATTGAGTCCATGGAATTTAAAAGTATCTCAAGTCCCTCTCGACATCATCATCATCTAGATCAGACTACACCAGCTCCTCTCCCACGACCCTGAATATTACCTGAAAATGTTTAACATTATGAGCTAACAACAAGCCCAGTGAAAATAAACAGAATAAAAAGTAACATTAGACTCCAAACCCGCATCCGGATTTGTGTCCAAGTAAAACTCATTCTCTTACCTTTCAACCACCGAAAGGGTTTTATATCAAGTATTTTACTTTTACTTACCAATTCCCCCAAATAATAGAGGAACTATCTTCCAAACCTGTAGGAGGATGTGTTTCATAACACACATAACATTTGTATTTCATTCTCTTCAATACCTTATACTATACATAAGGTTTACATTCAAGTGTTAATCTCCAAATTCAGGATCTTCCAATTTTAAAATGAGAATCAAGTTCTCTTATATATAACATAATAAATATACAAGGTTCAATACACCCTTGTATTCTCTCATTATACAATTCAATCTCATTCATCTTTCTTATAACACTCGGTTATCATCATATTTCATTTTTTTTCTCTATGGAAAAGCTTAAAATACAAAATGTTTCATTTATTTCCTTTATTAAATAATGCTAAGCTCACTCGGCCTTAACATATTTAAACATTCATTAACTCACTAAACAAGTGAAAAAGGCACACAACCTTTACCTTTAATATAACCATCACATGCGAATAATGTCAGGTAATGAAGCTCCTGTAGGTCAGTTCATTCACCTCATTATCTCGCTTTCCAAAATAAAATATACAAAGTCCTTTCAATAATATCTTTTCATCTCTAGTGAATAATGACAGGTAATGAAGCTCCCGTAGATCAAATCATTCACCTCATTAAATTCACTTTCCAAAATAAAATATACAAAGTCTTTTCAATAATATCTTCCCACCTCTAGTGAATAATGACAAGTAATGAAGCTCCCGTAGGTCAGTTCATTCACTCTGTATCTTCGTATATGTATCATAGTAATTATGGATAATACAAGATAATGTGAACTCACATAATTCCATCATTATCTCATTATCCATCTCCTCCAATCATGCAAAGTCCTGCAGTCCTTTAGTATTCCTCATGTACATATATGGAAACATAAAACGAATAATATCAGACAATGCAAGCACACTCAGTCTATGCATTGCCTCATTATTCCTCCCAATTTTGATTATGCAATATGATATGATATGATATGAATATGCTTTCAAGTGCAAGTAAATAAATATAAACATTCAAAGAAATCGAAAGAACATTTTACCATAAACCCTAAAAAAATAAAATATTGGTTTGTTGACCTTCAATATTTTTATTACAAGTTTTATTTTACGTTAAATAATTAGGGAAATTTACATGAATGTTATAATTTAGTGAAATATTTACAAATGTGTTGGGAAAAAAAAATATTTACAACAATGTTAGAATTTAAAAAACGAGTATATCAGTCAATCACTATTAATATATCAGTCAATAACTAATAATATATCAGTGATAGTCGACTAATTTTCTATTAGTGATATACTTATTGTTCACTGATAGTAATTGACTGATATACTTAGAATCTTTAAAATTCTAACATTTTTATAAATATATTTTTTTTCTAATAAATTTGTAAATATTATAATTTTTTTTAACATATTTGAAATCGCCCCAAATAATTATAATCTAAATGAGTTTTTAGAAATTAAAAAAAAAAATTCTTAAGTCAATAATTTATTAACTCAATGTCAAGAATTAATAAAATCTGTAATTTCAGAAATAAACCAAAAGTAATCACATAAATGAAATTATGAATCTAAAAAATGTCATTTGAGTTCAATTCTATTTTTTATCATATAAACGTCTAATTTAGACACATTTATACACAAGGAGGAGAATTATTGTCGAATAAACTATACATATTTTAGATACATCAGAGGAGCATTCGACCAAAGCCAATTATTAATCAATTTTATCTAACATCCCAGTATATAGCTTAGACTGAAGATTTATTTAATTAAAAAAAAAAAAAACTTTTGGGATGATGTACCTTACTAATAATTCCATCAATCTATCTAGTTTCTGTAGATTCATCCTGCAACTTGGGGGGCTGAAAACAAGGGAAAAAATAGAGGAACGATGAAAATTATCATGTCAATAAGCAATTACATATAGAAATCAAACAAGATACGCAACAGTTGAATTGAATACTCATGGTTTAAGCAAATTTAAATATGAAACTAAAAAAGAATAAACTATTACCTTGGTGTAATGAAGAAATTCATCTGAAGAATGTATTTGGCCGGTGCTGAAGTAAGAATGAGCATATTCTTCTATTTTCTCGATCCTACAATGTCAATTATCAATATTTGTTGTCATATACTCAGTTCCACTAATAAAATTATACAAAAAAAACCATGGAACTTTTCATCGGTGTATGAAAAGGCATGAAAGTGGAGAAATCACCCGAAGCCGAAGGCGTTGAAAAGAAAAGAAAGAACCCCCCATAACCTTTATTCCCTCCCATCTTAAAAAAAGAAAAAGAAAAAACAAACTTTATCCCTCCAAAATTTATCCCAACTCTTACTATTTCCTTAAACAAATCTTCAATACCTTTCCAGACCGAATTCCATAATATGAGATCCTTCACCGGCCTTCGCCACAGCACTTCACTTTCCTTTTCATAGGAGTTTTGCATACACAAACTAAAACCATCAGGCCTAGACTAGAAATAGTATCCAAAACTTCCTTTTTTCACAAACCGAACTTCAACTTCAAGTTGCTCTTTATCAATAGCTGAAAAGGGGCACTAACTTATTTCATCAGAAAGAAACCTATCAAACTCTAATCCCACAATCTGACTAATGTCTCCTACAAGTGAAGAGAAGTGTAGAAGGGTTCATATTTTTTCAGTCAAGTATGTCTAACAGGTGGGAGAACCAACCAATTACATTGCATTGATGAAAGTAGTAATCTCAGCCCATCCAAGAGAAGAAATGAAATGATTACAAGTGAAAAGGCAGGATGCAAAAGAAACTACCTGTAAACATAGTTCACCATGATACCTCCACTTTGAAGAAGGCCCTTTTCAGATCGATCTGCCATCCAGTTAATTCTTTTGATCATCTGTTTCACATTAAGAACATTCAGAGCAAGCAAAAAAACCTGACCTTAAGGACGTGATCTATTAGTTCTGTCTTTTTCATCGATTATATTACATTACACTACCCCAATAATAGAAGATATATAATAAAACAGCAAGCCGAGAGGCAAAATATCCAGATTGATATCAAAAGGTTTAGCAGCAAGAGGGAAAAGAAGATCCCCAAGAGGGTTCATTTTCTACGAATTAGGGCCAGATACATACAGCTCCATTTTGCAAGTGAAAGTTCGCCACAGAATCTAGAGCTTTTCCTCTCTTTTTCTCTTCTACAAGGTACCTATAATCAACCAAATGGCATCAATAATCAATGAATTTTTCAATTCACTCAATTGTATGCACCAAGGCACGCTATTCCTATGGCCAAACCTAATTTATCCAGAGAAATTGTGTACCTGGCACACAGTCGCATCAAAGGGGGTTTTAAGGCTGAAAGCAAATTTATTGAACTTGTCCAGCCACAGTTTTCCAAAGTCAACAACTTCAACATTACCTCCATGCCATTTTCTCCAGTAACAATTTCTCTGCAATTTATTTGTTCAAAGGGGAAAGGTAGGATGTTAGCATACTAAAAAATATCCAAACACACTGGTGATTCTAAAACCAAAAATGGCTTCACATACTAACATAACCTTCCAAGATCCAACCAACCATAACCTAATGGTTTTTTGATAGGACAACAGAAACTCTTCATGAACAGTGCCTTGAACAAATGAAAAACTGTTTCATATACTAAAAACTATTGCCAAAATTACATTTGAGAACAATAACTATACAGTCAAAAATATTTTTGAAAACTTCATAAAACGTACAAATACAAAAGGAAAAAAGCCTTGGCCCAATTAACATATCCTGTAACATAACATTTGTATACAGATACATTTAAAGAAGCAAAAATAGTATGATGTCACTGAAATTTAAAAACCTAATAAAATCATAGATATGATGATAAATTTCCAATCATTTATCTAAAAAATATACTTTAACAAAAATATATCTTCTAATTGAATGTCCCTGTTTTTTTTTTTTTTTTGGAAAATGGCATATCTTCTTGTCAATGTATCCATGTCTCATAACTACGCTCTTAGAGTATACAGCTAGAATATTGGAAGTACCCATTCAATTAGAGACTGTAACTAGATAATATATGAATTTTACCTTGATGCTTCAACGAGCGCTCTTTCCTCATCAGGTTCAAGAATGTTCTCCCAGAACGTGGAATCAGATCCAGATCCTGATGAATGTGATGCAGCTTCTGTTTCAGCAAGCTTTGATTGAGATGCCAACTTCGATAGGAGCCACTGCATGTAACCTGGAATAGGACTTAAAGTTGCAAATGTCTGCAGAACAAGCACCTTGAAATAAGTAATAATTCAAGAAAGAGACTATTTAGCAGTATGATTAAACAACACTGCAGCTTTAAATAATAGTAGCCAAATCCTTTCAATCATTGAAGGCATGAAGAACATTTCTTAAACTGCATAACAGTACATGTTTAAGACAAAACAATTTCATTTCATCTTTATAAATTTGCTAAAAAAACACTGGGAGCACATCATAGCAAATATCCCACTTCATCCATCATATTAATTTTTTTGTGATACAAAGTATTCTTTTAGTTCCTTCTCTTTCCCTTCGGTCTCCCATCCTCCTCTCACTCTCCCCCCTCCATCACTTCATAGGAGTTGTAGAAAAGGAATTCCAAACCCAAAGGAGCTTTCTTCATAAAAACAGATCTTTCTGTAAAGTTTGCGTTCATGAGGCCTTCAACCATCTTCTCAGAGAGAGATGTAAAACAATTTTGGAATTTAGTGTTGAAGTGAGAGTTTATGCAGGAATTAGATGGGTAGGAAGAGATTTACCCCAAAAATATCCCTCTTTACCAACCTTTCTCAAATTTTTCACCACCAATTAGAAAACCAACACCTCGCTCAAGTCTCACCAAGGTAGCTCCTTCCTTATTATGGGGGTGGAGAACACATTCATCCCAGAGAAAGGATGTTCTTCCACTGGGAGGAAAAGCTTCCATGCAAGAAAGAAAGTTCCTCCTTCCAGGGGGGTGGGCGTCCTTTTATGTACAGACAATAGTGTTGCATTGGCTAACCTGTAGGGCTGTAATACTGTGGGAGAGCAAAAATTATCCAATCCATGCTATTTTTTTAGATTGATTAAACTAAATATGTACAAAGTCTATAATTTAAGCAGAGCATAAAATCAATGATAGGAAATATCAAAGTTACAAAGTCTCCAGTCTGCTGTCTATAAATTAATCTCATTATGACCGAGACATATAGAGAATAGTAATACGTACATTTATATACGGCATGTCTCTCTTCACAAGGGTTATCACTCGTTTAATGAGGAACTTCCCAAGATTGATTCCTGATAAGCCAGGCTACAGAGTTACAGAAGTTCAAGATCAAAATACATATTAAAAGATTGTTACCAACTGGGAGAAATTTAAAATATATATATATTGACAGCAAAATTGAACCTCCCTAAGAATTGTAGCATATGAAAAATGAACCAATGAATAAATTTATTAGGTAACATATTTATAAACTATTTTAACATTTAAATTTCTGAAGTGTGTTTGACAGCTTGTAAGTTAGAAGTTTATATTTAATAATATCAAAAGAACTGAAAACAACACACATTTAAATATATGCCGATATAAAGACATCATGGGGAAACTCTTTATTCTTTTTAAACCCCTCATAAATTTACTTAAATCTAAATTAACCTCTTCTAAATTCCATCTTTATCACTTTGCCTAGACTCTTAATTTAATATTAATCTTCTAGGTTATCAATTTATATTTGAATTCTATAAATTACACGAAACTGAAAATTTATTTAAGATGTATTTTAGCATTTTATCCATGAGTTAAACTTACACTATATACTAATATTTATTGAAATTGCTTTTAAATTGAAATATGTATATGGTTTTTAGTTCAAGTTTATTTAAAAAATCATTATCTCTAATTAGCTTGATTTCTTAATGGAGATTTTAAGCACTTCTTATTTGAAAAAACTGAATGATCCTTGTTTATTTTTTGAGGTTCTCTTAATGAAGGCTAGATAAGATTTTTTCTAAGTGTTAACAAAAACAAATAATTTAACTGAAAAACAAAATGATTGATAATTGAAATTGTGTACTTAAAATAAATGAACAAAACTCTGAGTTAATATTGGTAAACTACTAAACTATCAATCATGAATTTTTACTTTTGTACGATCCTTCTTAAATAAGTCAAAATTAATCCAAGTTAATAGCCTATCTAAGCACTTCATTTCACTAATTTTTTTCTATTAAAAATTAACATGTTAAAAATCTTTTTTTTATTAATAAAAAAAAGTATAATATAATTAAAAAAAAAAGTTATCATTTACTAAGCCAACAAATAAAAAGAAACTTGATAGAGTAAATTTATCAGTACATTTCAAAAAACTATTACCACTTACTTTTTTGTTCAATATAGTAAAAATTTTAAACATTCATGATTTATTATGTCTAATTTTTATAGTGAAAAAACAGAAGTTATTGATGATCAGGACTAAACATAAATGACATTATATTAATTAGTTTATAAAAATGCTTTTTAAAATAATAATTAAATTTTCACTACAAAAATAAATTGAAGTGTTTGCAATAAATTTTTGACACCACTAGCTCGACAAAAAATCGTAGATGTTTAACTGCTCTTGCATGTGAGATGAACTTTTTTGGCAAATTACACTTTTGATCCCTGAGGGTTTACTTGGTCTCCATTCGGTCCCTCAAGTTTAAAAGGTGACTCTTTAGTCGCTGAGATTTGAGAAATAGTTCTAAATGAGTGCACATTCAGAAAGACCACCTCCCCCCGTGGGGGGGACGGCTGCCCGGTACAGCCAAAGTCCCTAAATATATTGATTAATATTTTGACTAACAGTTTGATGATGTGGCTTTATTAACGTATCAAAAAAATATTTTAATATTTTTAATCTCTCTCCTCTCTAATCTTGTTCCTCTCACCCCCTCCCCCTACCCCGTTCTCGGGGTTCCGGCCAGCGCCTCACAGACCATTGGTGTTGGTATGGAATGACTTTTCAAAGGGAGTGCTCGAGAAAGTCTGTGGGAACATCAACGTTCGTCACGCAAAACGGAACTAAAGTATAGTTTAAGGTTTACCATGCTTTTGTAGTTTCAGGCGTTGTGCTAGTAGGAATATGGTATAGAGTATAGACATACAGATGGTAGAATATAGAGTTCAGTGGAGAACAGCAGTGGAATACTGGAGAAGAGGGCAGCAATTCCTTGTCGGATAATTCGAACACCGACAGCAATTCGGCCAACACATAGAGGAGGAGGAGGAGGCGACACCATCGGCATGTTGATGGATCTAGAAGCAGTTACAAAGACGGTATGGAAAACGAGAATACGACGGAAGGAATGAATGAATCTCGACATTTGAATTTGGATCCTCAATATCACCGTGAAGCTGCATCCAAAACTTTGTCTGAGTGAGAGGGTGGGTAGAAGACCTAGTCACCCACAACAATCAAAGTGATTCCTCCCTCAACAAAACCTTTTAAACCCATATTAAGAAAGTATTTTACTCGGGAAACAAACAGAAACAAAAAAAGGAAAGGAAAAAAAAAGAAAGAAAGATGGGCTCGAAAGAGTCAGGATCAACCGACCAAGAGTTGGCCTAGTGGCCAGGGAATACAAGTTTTGATGTCATGGGTTCAAATACATGTGTTGGCAACCTATATAGGATATATAATCCTACAAGTTTCCCAGAAGGTTCGTGTGATTATCCATAAGATTAGCGTGCAAGCTAGCCCAAACACTTACAAATATTTTTTTTTAAAAGTCAGAATAAAAAACTTGTTATTTTTTCCTTTTTGTTTGTAGAGGAGGAATTCAAGGAGATCTGAAAAGGTAAAAGAAAAGGGAATTAAAAAGACCAATTGGAATTGGAGGTCATCTCACTGGAAATCGGAATATGAGAATGCGGGAAGGGGTGACGTGACAGGAACAAGATTAAAAAGAGGAAAAGGGGGGAGAGAGAAGAAAGAAAGTAAAAACATTAAAAAGATACATGTTTTTTAGTGATGTGGCAAACAATTTTAAAAAATGTTTTTTGTTACATCAACAAAACCACATCACATAGTTAACTGCCACATCATGAAACCGTTAGTCAAATTAACCATTTAGAACTATTTCTTAAATCTCAGGGATTAAAGTGTCACTTTTCAAACCTAAGGGACCGAATAGATACCAAGTCCCAACCTAATAAACCAAAAGCGTAATTCATCCCAATATTTTTCCCTTTTTTGAGTACAAGAGAGGACATTTTGCTTACCTTTCTAAAGACATGTTTAACGTCTTTCCAAAGTTTTTTTAGCCTCATTGTTTTTGCAGGATTTAACTTATTTAGAGTGAAACAAATTTTTAATTGTAAAGATGAAAAGACACTTGCAGGACATAACTTCAAAACGTATTCATACCTTTGTTGAGGATATGGAATAAAACAGTGCGCAGGTTGCTTCACACTCAGGTATAGGGGGATCATCCCACAAAACTTCCTATCAACGGGGAACAAATGTATAAAGGTCAAAATAAACAAATAAAGAATGGGTGAGATGCAAGCTAATAACCTGTACTGTCTGAGCAACGTTCTTCAGAAGTGCAACTTCAATAAAAATAAGAGGTTCACCTGGAGAAAAGCTTGAGATTAGAATGCATATTACGAACTTAATGTTGCGGTATTATGCCCTTATTGTACAGTTGTACTGTACTTAAACCTCTCACTTCTGCAGGAATGGTCAGCCAAAAATACATACCAGAAATGGCAGAACTATAATTTTCTACCAGAGGGAGAACTTTCAAACAAAAAAGGAAAAGACGAACAAGCTATCAATTGATACTTTTTTACTTAAGTAAATACATAATAACTAGCACATTCAGATTTTTCACATTTAGGAAGTCTTGCAAAGGAATAGTTGATGATACTTGTCTGTAAAATATAAAAGAAAATGAAACTTGTATGTAAAATATAATCAGCAAACAACACAGGCTAAAACTAACTGCAATGAGAGAGCGAGCAAGAGACAAACCTGGTATCGTAGGGTGCATATATCCAAAACAACGACGACCGACTCCCAGCCTTCTCTTAAGATCAATAAGATTGCTGATTGGATGCACGGCCTGTAGAAGGCTACGAACAAGTAAGCAAAATATCCAATAAAAGATATAGTGCCAAATCATGGAAACCAAGAGGAGAAAATAAACCTCATAAGCAACAATTTTCTCTAGCAAGGAAGCAGGGTCATCCCAAGTTATTTGGTGAAGCTCCAAGACAGCAGGACTAAGCCACATACTGAGTTTCTCCTTCAAGTATGAATCCAATGCTCTTAAAGAGACAATGTTTTCCTCTCTGACAACAAAAGGTATCAATATCATATTAAATAATTATTATAGTTTCAGATGATCCACCAGTTTAATATTCTTTATTACTAAATATCATTTGATCACAACACCAACATAACATTGATTGTAATCTTACGCAAGAATGGAGAGAATATCAGCTCGTAGAATGGACAAGAATCCCAGTCCACCAGGATGTGTGTTAAGACGCTCAAAAAGAACTTCATACATTGGCTTCAGAGCATGCCTCAAATTTCGCTCAAGATGGTAGAAACCTGAGAATGGAGTTTTCTCTTCTTGAGCAGCTGCAAGTGCATTTTCCCCTAAAGCCACACCCTACTAAATCAATCTACATCTACAATCATACATACATGTATATCGGTGCAAAAGAAGCAATTGAATTTACACTTTTTGGCACTAACTAATCTTACCGCTAGGAAGTTCAAGCCCAAGATATTGCTTCATCAGTTCACGAACATGTGTTCTATTGAAATCATACTCTTTGGCGAGCACGAGAAGTAGTTTGCGGCGGTCAACAAGTGAGAGACTGAAATAGCCCTAAGTTATTAGGGGGGAAGAGGAGATTTATTAACATGAAAAACTAAATCGTGACGATTTAAGGCAAGTACAGAAAAAATGGAAAATCACTAATTACATCTATAGACTTGCCTCTGAAAATTCATTAAGCATAGCATCAAGATCTTCCATTTTATTCATTGAAATGGCTAAATGCATCGATTCACGAACAAGCTCAAAATCTCTGATATCATAGATAATAATATTAAAAAAAAAAAACAGATACACCATAGTTTGGATAAGAAAATGTTATATATCGGGAAAAAAAACCCAAAAATTAAAAACCTCTCCGAATTGCCTGAGAAATTGAGCTGTTTTTTTCCTTGGTCAGGGAAATGTTGCATCATCACACGTTCATTAGATACTTGAGGATTCGCTTGCATCTGTTTCTGCTTCCAGAATCAAACAATTTATTAAGAACACAATTCAAAATTACGAGTGTTCAAATAATTAAACAATTTTATTATCAAAAAAATAATTAAACAATTTTGAAAGCAATTAAATCTCAAAAGTGAGCAACTTTATCAAATGAAACGAAAAGTGGAAGAAAAACAAGAGAGGAAAAAAATCAAGAACATACAGGAAGAGGGGAAAGAGAGAGCTTGGTAAGATCATTGTTAGGTTTCATCCTGGTCCGCATCAAAATTGCCAATCCTTTTTTGTTCATTCTTAAATATTTGAATCAAAGTTTCAAACCAAGAATGTCGATGAATTCATTGTATCTCTCTCCATCTCCATTAGCGTTCGAAGTTCGTTTTCAAAGAATGGTCATTTTCATTTGCTTCACACTCAGAGGGGGCGGCGTTTGAGTGCCGGAATTGGAATTGAATTCCTGACAATTAGATGTTTGGGAATAAGTAATATGGAATAAAATGGATGGGAATTTGATGCCTTGAAGTGTGTTGGAATGAGATTCAAATGTCTGGGAATATGATGTCTATGTTTGGAATGTGTTGAAATTTGATTTATGGGAATATGATATATGATATATCATATTCCCATAAATCAAATTGTCAATCCTTTTTTGTTCATTCTTAAAGATTTGAATCAAAGTTTCAAACCAAGAATGTCGATGAATTCATTGTATCTCTCTCCATCTCCATTAGCGTTCAAAGTTCGTTTTCAAAGAATGGGTCGTTTTCATTTGCTTCACACTCAGAAGGGGCGGCATTTGAGAGCCGGAATCGGAATTGAATTCCTGACAATTAGATGTTTTGGAATAAGTAATATGGAATAAAATGGATGGGAATTTGATGCCTTGGAGTGTGTTGGAATGAGATTCAAATGTCTGAGAATATGATGTCTGTGTTTGGAGTGTGTTGAAATTTGATTTATGGGAATATGATTATTGTTTTTGTAGGAAGGGATATAATTTGTTATTTTATTTAATTATTATATAAAATTTAATTAAAAAATTGAAAAAATTAATTAATAATATTAAATTAAATTAAATTAAAATTATCAACTATATTTATTTATAAGTTTGAATTTTTTAATTTTCTTTTAAATATTATTTCATTAAATAAAATAAAATAAAGTTGATGAAACATATAGGAATCAATTTCTTACAATCATGTATTATTATATAAATTAGTTGATATTAATTGACGGTAAAAAATAAATGAATGTTGTTATTAAATATTTAGGGTTTAATAATAAAACAAATTTATTAATTTCAAAAAAGTGAAAAGGTGTTATTTAAAAAAAGGGTAAAATGCAAATAAAACCTCTGTGGTTTCTTTCAAATACATGAACACCCTCCGTGGTTTGAAAATGACAAATCACACACACCCTTGTGGTTCCAAATTTTTTCAATCAGACTCTTCCCCTTCAATGTCATTGATTTTATTTTAATCATAACCTCTTCATTTGAACTCTGATTTGAATGATTCAAGATATTTTAGAATCCTCATTTTGGTCTCTACGATGTGGTCACTTCAAAACTTCTAGATCATCAATAACCAAAAGAGTTAACGGTGTCAATCATACCTAGTATTTTGATGTTAATAAACTCTTTTATTTATTAATCATTTCAAAGTTTTGAAGTGACTATTATATAAATCCTGAAATTAGGATTCCAAAACATTTTGAATCACCCAAATCGGAGTTCAAACGAAGAAATTATGGCTAAAAGAAAATGATTGAACAAATTTGGAACCACAGGGGTGTGATTTACCATTTTCAAACCACATGAGATGTTCATGCATTTGAAAAAAACCACAGGGGTCTCATTTTCATTTTACCCTTAAAAAAATGTTGTATTTGGAATTAAGCTTGAAAAAAGTACTATAAAGTAAAATTTATCTAAATTATTTAGTGTATTATTTTGAACATATTTTTTTAATTTAATTATGTATAATATATTGAGTTTCTTTAAAAAAATATTTTTGATTTAAAAAATATGTATATTTTTTTTAATTAAAAAATATTTTTAATTTTATCTTTTCACTATAACCTACTAAAATACTCCTAATATTTATTTTTTTCTATTAGAAATACTAAATAGCACAAAATTGGAGAGGGTTTAATTAAATGTCAATGCCAAAGTTAATGCCAATGTTAAATAAAGGGGAGATTTGGATGGGAATCGAATGTCAATACCAATGGTAATAGAGGTTGAACCAAACAATGGAATGGGTATTAAAAACCCATGCCAATTCCCGCACTCCAAACGCCCCCAAAAGGTTTCGAAGGAATTATATGAGTTTCGCTTCACAAAGTAAAGTTAAGTAATTGACATTTTTTATCTTTTTCCACTTTCAAAGAGATGAGTGACTTCCATTCCCCTTATTTCAGGAAGAATTTTGTTGTATTGTAGGATGCTTTGTTTTGTTTAAATTCTTCGATAAAATACATTTTTAGTCCCTCTAATTTAGAGTTGGTTTCTATTTCGTCCTTGTAATTTAAAACTCGATATTTTAACCTTTTTAGTTTGAATTTGGTTTCTAATTATCCTCATAGTTTAATATGTGACATTTTAACCCCTACAATTTAGAAAAATCTTGGTTTTAATCTTTAAGTTGGTTTGACTATTATGCTGACGTGGCTTTTATGATGATGTGTCAACCATTTAAACATCTTTTAAGCTTATCTTCAAGCTCTATATGATTAAATAACCACAAATTAAGCTCATGCTCAATGAAATAAGAATTGGGTCTTATCTCGAAGAACCTTTTCCCTTAATAGAGTAGTTTAGACTCCTTACTTTCATCCATTTTATGTTTCTCAATGTATTAGGATGCTTCTCTCGCTCATTCTCATGATATTCTAGAAAGAGATAAAGATTTAAAAATCTAAACAACTTAGAACCTTGCTATAATTCAACAAAACAGACAAAAGTCTTGGGGTTTCCCCCTTTTCACATCACATGAACCCTAGATGACTATTTAGTAGGGGTGTAAATCGGTCGGTTTTGGCCAAAAAAAAAAAAAGAGAAACCGTCTCCAACCGAATTGAATGTAAAAGGTTCAAAAACTGACCGGCCTGCTGGTCAGTCAGTTTTGGTCAGTTTTGATTGGTGGCAGGTGAGGCAGTAGTGGTGAGAGAGAGGCGAGGTGATGGTGAGAGGCTGAGATATTCTTCTTCTTCGTTCGTGGAGCAGTAGGAGAGAGGGGGGATATTTTAGGCAAGAAAATTTTTTACTTACCAAAATCGAATCGATTCTTCCATCTGCGATGAACAACGAGAAGAACCCAAAGGAACCACTCGATTTTCTTTTCCAAACTAATCCTCTCTCTGTCAAGTCTTCTGAAGTAAATGAAAACAAAACATCACTAGAAGGAGATGGAGCAGGAGTAAAGGAAGGTTGTGTTGGAGATGAGACAAAGGCAAAATAACAACAAAAAATATGGCAATAATCCCATAACAAGACTTCAAAACATCCATTTTCTTTCTCTCTAAGTTTCTTCAATACCATGGCTATTCTCTCTCAAAAGGGAAAACATGGGGGGTCTGTTCAGCGCGAGTATTCTATTTGCATAGGTTTTTTTTTCATTAATGATATTTTCGATCGGTCGGTTTTAAGCTAACCGACCGGTTAGTATAAAACCGTCGGTTTTTTTGCAGGTCAGTCGGTTTTTCGGTTTTGATTTACACCCCTACTATTTAGCTACTCATAAATGTAAAAAAAAAAAAAGACATAAAATCAGTAAATATCAGTTCAAAATTCGAATCCAAAACTAAGCTAAGAAAAGAAATAAAATAAAGGTTTAGAGAAGAGTTTAAGCTTCTCAAAGGTTGGAGTAGCTTTTTCTTCTTAATAAGAATGTTGAAAGGCTCCAAAAACCCAAATTTTCTCTATTTTCCCTTATATTCTATCACTTTTTGGCTTTTTGACCTCTTTGGCCTCCTCGCTTTGCTAAGGCATTAATGGTCGCTTAAATTGAAAGGATGATTTACTAAATTAGCGGAATTTTATTTAGTAAACTAATTAACATTTAATTACGGATCTATTAAAATCATACAATTTGTGATAAAAACATGTAGATTCATGCTTTAAATTTTCGAAAATTAAAACTATCAAACTTACATTGAGTAATATATAGAGAATCGGTTGGAGGTTTCTTTATAGCATCAAATCTTTAGCAACACTGGATCTTCTACACTATATCCCGATAGATCAAACGAAATACGATTGTGGGATGGAACTTAAGAAGAAATCGAGAAGAAGAAAAAATATTTTTCTTCCCAATGGACTAGGGAAATCGGCACTAAGGGGGGAGGGAGAAGGAATAGAGAATTCCAAATTTATAAGGAAATTTAATTTTGTGATTTATGAATGACCCAAAGCCTCCTATTTATAGGAAAATAGGAATCCTAATCACATTAGGATTAATCCATGGGGATAAATACAAAAAGAAAAAAGAATTATTTCTTTCCTTTATCTTGGTATTTGTAAAATTCCATAGATAAATAAGAGAATATTTTCTTTTCTTTATTTTATTTATCTTGGGTAAATAAATCTATATAATTATTATAGGATATAATTCAAACAATTATCTCCTACAAATTATATCATATGGCCGAAATTATGATAGTAAAATAATTAATAAATACAATTTATTTAATTAATTATTTTGGGTCAATTCCAATTAGGTTCATTAATCTAATTGGGCTTGAAACTCTCTCTTAAATTCATAAGTCCAACTGAATTAATTTATTTATTAATTACCATTTAAATAAAATATTTTATTTAAAAAATTAATAATATTAATATTTTCTTTTGACTAAATATTATCAAATTGTATTTAATTATTAATTTCCATTTAAATAATTTTCATTATTTAAACAATTAATAATAAATATTTTAATTATTAATTTCCATTAAATAAACTCATTATTTAATTAATAATTTTAATGATAATATTTTATTATTAATTAATTAATTTTAATTATTAATTATTAATTTATGTTCAAATAAAATTAATTATTTAAACAATTAATAATTGCCAATTAATTTCAAATTATTAATTACCATTTAAATATACTCCATTTAAATATACTCAATATTTAAATAATTAATAATGTCTAATTAATAATATTTAATTATTAATTTCATGTTTAAATAAACTCATTATTTAAACAATTAATAATGTTTATATTAATTACCGTTTAAATATACTCAATATTTAAACAATTAATATTGCCTATTTTAAGTAATTCACTTTACTTAAAATTTCCATTTCTTCTACTTGATTTCGCGACTACGATATTTGGGCTAGCATGGGGACCTGATGGACCTATAGATCATGGGCTTAATAATTATTCAATTAAGTGATTAACTCATAATCAGTTAATTACTTATTATCTAACTATGAATAATTCCACTATAGATTCATAGTTGAACTCCCCTCACTACAGATGAGTTATTGTCCATTTAGTTTATCTTTATTTATATCTGTAACATATTCTTCACGTGGAACCCTCATAATTATAGGCGGATTAAATTTACCGTTTTGCCCCTGTAATTACCGCTTTATCCTTGTGTTCCCGCTAATTCTCCAATGAACTTTATCTTTAGTCGAACTAGAGATAAGGTATTTCTGTGATCAATAGAAGTCATGACGTCACTTGTTCATGTCTTGAATTAGTACATCAAGGGAGTTTCCTAAGTTCTTAAAATGTTTAGGTATCGCACTGATACCGTTAATTTATAGGAAAGTTATGAATTCCATCTCGTGAAAATGCGTTCCCAGCTACTTATCTAGTTATGTTCCCAAAGTAGGAGTGTATTGAGCGTTCTTACAGATCGCTCTCAACCATGTGAATCAAAGAACATAACTCCATAAATAGGAGTCCACATTTCACTCAGGATTAAGATCTATCAAGGTTGATAAATCTAGTTTGATATTCGATCATTTCTCGTAAACGGTACTAATGAGAAATTTTATCGAACATCGTGGTCCTGTCTTATACAATCAACAATGCATATGATACTTCCATTTCATGTCACCCACATGAATAATCAAGATTAGATCATTTGTCAATAAACAAAATGCGAAGCCATCAACAGTGTTACCAGGATAAGGTTACCAAACGTTATCCATTTACTGTAGACACTTTTAAGTTACTCATCTCGACTTTAATCCTCTTGTATGACTCACATACTAAGTCGTGATTTTATAAGAGTGACTTAGGGTTTTACTATTTGAATGTTTGATATTTATATATTTCTATATATTCCTAATATCGTCAATTGAATCAATCTGGATAATATAAAGAACTTATGTTCATTTATTTAATTTATTCGAAATAAATTATATTTATCAAATAATTACAAGTTCTAGGACACCATTTCTAACATAAATATGGTGAGAATTTTGATTTTGAGAGCTAGAATGGCAAAGAAAATAGCATATTTTCATATAAAAATATCCAGCTCAACTCATTAAATGAGCTGGCAGTTGACTAGTTTGACCTACAGACTTAGGCTGATGCCCTAAACAAGAATGCTTCAAGCTGTGAACAACAGCTTCAAACTTGAACCACTGGCTTTTCTTTTCGTGAATTCTTGAAGCAACAACTGCTCCAATCTTTTTTCAAAATCCTCATTAGACCTTTGAAAGCATAAAATATTATCCTTATTAGACCTTTGAAAGCATAAAATAATATCATTAAGCACAATTTAACTTCAAAAAGGCCAAGTGAACTAAAAATCTATAAATAATTTTTTTTTTAAAAAAAGACTAATTACAAAAAGTTCTAAAACTAAGCTTGACTAGCCTAAAATCTAATCATTACTCACTTAATTTTTTATAATAGTGTTAAACTAAGGCATTATTACTCTATTTTTATGGAGTTATCAAGTGGGAAGAATGAGATGATAAATATAAAACTAATATTAAATGTCGCATAAGAAAAAAAAATATTGATATAAAAATACTAAACATGTCACCTCATTTAAAATTTGACATGTCAGTATGACACATCATCAAAATGCTACATCAGCGAGTGAATGAAAGAAGTATGAACTAGGCAGTGACATTAAATTAGTTTATTAATTAACAATTAACTAACATGGATCCGTTAATATTATGATAAACCTTAAAATGAAAGTTGAAGGCCTTAAGAAAATAATTACATAGATAATTAAATGGAGAATTAGGTTGGAGGATTCTTTACAACATCAAGCCTTCTATGCTATAACCCGGTAGCAAATAAACCTAACTTGTGGGAATCAAATGAAAGAATAAAAAAATTATTCTCAAATGGGAGAAGCCAAAATCGGCTAAGACTGTAACGTCAGTTTAAAAAAAAAAAGATAAGTTCAAAAAAAATGTGGAGGTGGGCTTGACACGTGGCAGCATGAGGTCTTTTAGAAAAAAAAAAATACAAAACTCAGATTTTGTTTGGTGCAGCCCGTGGCCAGAGAAAGAGAGAAAGGGAAGAAGAAAGAAAGAAGAAAAAAAGGGAAAATTGGAAAATTTTCTTGGAAATTCTTATAACAACATCAAATTGGGGAGTTTTTAGCCTCAATTTATGGTGAAGTGACTTATTGGTAAGTAGTTTTCTCAACCCATTTCTTCTATATGATGGATTTTGGTAGTTTTGCTATGCTTCAAGATTGTTTCTATGAGTTTTATTGTTTATGGATTTTAAGTGAATGATTAAGAATGGTGTAGAAATGGATTATTTCCATGTTTTTAGATGTAGTTGTTATCGAAATTTGTGTGAATTAGCAAGAGGATTGTGTGTGGTTTTATAGATTTTAGAGTTGAGATTTGTGATAAATGGGATTTAAGTTTGAGAAAAATATTGATTTTAAGGTTATGAAGAGATGTGTTTCATAGAGGAAGAAAGCTTGGAAAGGAAATTGTAATTGAGTTGGAGACTAAAATTTTGGAAGTTTTGTTTGGAATAATGGGGAAAAAGGAAGATTTTGTGTTGTTATTGTGAGAGGTGAACTAGAGAAAAATCCAACCATTATGAGTTTTATTTAAGTTTCATATGAATAACAATTAAGGTTTTATAAGTGGTAAATAGTTTTAAACTTGAAATTAATTAGTGATATGTTTATTAAATTAATTTTCAGGTGATATCGAGACTTTAAATACTAACGGCTTGGAGTATTCAAAAAAAAAGTTTGTGAGTGTTCTATTTTAAGATTTACGATATTATCGAGATTTTGATTTATGAAATATAAATATTAGATATCTAGCTAAAAAATTTACGAAATTGAATTTGTGATATAATGTATATTATTTACGAATATTATGAAGACTTAGTTATGTTTTTAGAAACATCTATGTTTTACGAAAGGTTTGAAAATTACGTTAATAGTTACAGTAATTTATTTTCAAACCGCTAGAAATAGTACCCTCAGTTATCAGTTTTCAGCAGGTCTTTGAGACCCAGTTTAGCATACACATAGGCTTTGGGTCGTATGTTAGGGTGTTTAGCCCTTTGGGGGCAGCTCTGCTCGCGTATGTCTAGTTTCAGTATTCAGTTGCTCTGCTGCATGTATGATTTCGCTCTACATGCAGTATGACCAGTTAAAGGTACATTTTTAGTGGGTTTTTATCACTATGATATAGTATATGAACAGTTTCTATTGTGTGTGTATATATATATATATATATATTTACGTACAAGTAGTTTTGACAGCAGAATATTATGATATTTAAATTATGACTATAACCAGTTTTTACGAGATGTAGATTTGAATATTATGATTATTAAGTTTTACGAATATTAGTTTTAAACAGTTTTATGAATTTGGAAATTACTATATATTATGTAGTTTTGAAGAAAATATTAGTTTAACAAAAACTCCACTCACTGAGCCTTTAGCTTATTCTTTTCAAATGTTTTTCCCCCCACAGGTAGCTTTCGAGTTTCAGAAGATGATCAAGCCTACGACGAGCTTATCCACCACCCATATCGCATCAGATCAGCTAGTACATGAATCATTTTAGTTTATAATATTTTATTAGCATAGTCATGTTTAGTTTGCCTTGATGGTAGGTGGTGGCTTTTGGCTATCACTTGCCATCGGCTCACGTCTCATCTCGGGTCTATAGAGAGGTCCCGGGTCGGGTCGTGACAAAGACCTTTTAGAGAGAGGGGGAGAGAGAATTTTCACTTTTCTAATTAAAAGTGAGGAGTGAAAAATATGAACCCCGATGGTCATATTTAAAAGAAAATATGATATTATAATCTAATTAGAATTCCTTATTTCCTAATTATAAAATAATAGAAAATATATTAATAAAATAAATATAAAAAAAATCCAAAACTAGGGGTGAGCACAGTTCAGTTTGGTTTGGTTTTGGGCCAAATAGTCAATCGAACCATACTCTTCGATTCTACATAATCATGAATCGTTTGGTTCTAAAATTTTAAGAAACCGATTAAATTCGGTTCAGTTTGGTTGCATACATTTCGGTTTGGTTTCTCGGCTTTTGCACTTTATCATAACTATTTCAAAAGATTGAAAGCCAAGCCATTGTTCCATGATGTAAGTGTAGGAAGAAGAACGAGAGACGATTATTGTAGATCCATGGAGATTATGTGACGACGGCCATGGACGAACATTAAGATGTTGAGAGATAGAAGATGGTGAAAGTTAAATAAGATTCAGAGATTGAAAAGATTTAAGATAGAGGGGGGTTAAAGGTTGATGTTTTGAGAAAATGATAAAGTTTGATATATATTTTTTAATTGTTGGGCCCAATATAGGATATAAACTTTCTTTTTTCATTATTTTATACATAAGCGGTTCAGTTAGGTTTTTATGTTTTTTTTATTAAAAACCATGAATTGAACCAAAAATATTCTATTTATAAAATTATGAATGTTCATTGATTATTAAGTTTATATGATATAGGGTAAAATACCATTTTGGTCCCTAAACTTTCACTCTGGTTTCGTTTTCGTCCCTGAACTTTCAAAAAAGTCCCTTTTCGTCCCTGAACTTTCCAAATCGTATCATTTTCGTCCTTCCATCCGTTTTTCCGTCTGGGAGAGTAACGATGGCTTATGTGGGCTTCATTAATTGATGTGGCATTAAATATGTGGGCAAATATTATAAATGATGTGGAAAACCAAGCTGATATGGCATTTTCTTATAGATGTGGCATGATCTGAACCTTTAAACAAACCTAATCAATCTGAACCATCCATTTTTAGAAATTGAATTAAAGTCTAACTTCTAAAGTAAAACTTCCATAAACCGCAATCCTTCATCCATAAATTAACTGCCCTAACCTTCAGTTCAAATCGTGAAGCAGAAAAATTTGAAGACTGCCATTAAACAATATGTTGTGACTGGGGCATTCAATGTAAAGTTGGTGAAGAACGACAAGGAGCAAGTTTGGGCAGTGTGTTCTGGCGAGTGCGCTTGGAAACTTCATGCCTCTCGGGTGAAAACTGAGTGTGCGACTTTCCAAGTTAAAACCTACTATGGCGAACACACATGCCCCAGGGAATTCACAAATCAGAATTTAATTTCATCTTGGATTGCGAGGAAGTACATGGATAGGTTTCGTGTTCACCAAAATGGTCATTGAAGGAAATTCAAGAGATAGTAAAAACAGAATTATTTGTGACAATTTCTAAATCAAAAGCCTATTGTGCACGAACAAAGGCGTTGAGAAAAATTAAAGGGACACTAGTGGAACAATTTAGGAGGTTGCGAGATTATTGTGAGGAATTATTGTGTTCAAATGTTGGATCAACCGTGAAGATTGAAACAGATAGGTTGGATGGTGAGAGTCCTCTAATCTTCAAGCGAATATATGTTTTTCTCAAGTGTTGTAAGGACAGTTTTAACTACTGTCGCCCGCTTATTGTACTGGATGTATGTCACTTAATTGGCCCTTCACGAGGTCAATTAATAGCTGCCATGGGAATAGATGGCAACGATGGTATTTGTCCTATTGCGTGGGCAATTGTTGAAGCTGAATCTAAGGATTCCTGGAGTTGGTTTTTGCATTTATTGGATGAAGATTTGGGCAGTTTCAGAAGTAGAGATGTTACATTCATATCGGATAGGCAACAGGTGCAGACTTTTTTTTTCTGTTTCTTTTTCTTCAAGTTTCATATTTGCTCCCTCAGAAGGACCAAATGTGAAACTTTCCAAGTTTTACATTTCGTCATTCACAACCAAATGTGAAAAAGTTTCACATTTGGTCCCTTGGAATGACAGTCTGTGAAACGTTCCAAGTTTCTCATTTAGTCCTTCCAAGGGACCAAATGTGAAACTTTTTCAGAATTTTCAAGTCATACCTTGTATCCAGTTCCTAAAACTTGTTCCAGAGGAATTCATTGTCTGCTGCTATCATAGAAAGACATTAGTAAACACTTATTCCTGTTTTATGTTTCCTATATGTGGCCTAAATCCCCATATGAACCTTTTCTACCCCTAACTATCAGACGTCCAACTGGTAGATCAAAAAGGCAGAGGAGAAAGGCTGCAGAGGAGGCTCCATCATCAAGCAATAAGAAGAGTAAAAGTTTGGCTTAATCTCATGTCACAGATGCAATGAAACTGGACATAATATAAGAACATGTAAAGGGCCAATAAATACAAGAACTAAAGCATCAAGGCCTCGCACCTTCATGGGGTTCAACATCCCAAATGTAAGTTTATATCAATTGATCATATTGCCTTTAAGTAAAGTAACTACCTCATATATTTATTCTTTGTTATGTGTAGGATGTATCTAACAACTCTGCAGTTGGACCCTCTGATCAAGTTGGATCTGCTGAGGCTGAATTTGATGGGGCTACATTTGTTGCTGCTGGATCTGGAAGAGGTAGGGGAGCTGGAAGAGGCAGGGGAGCAGTAAGATCCAGTAGATCTGTAATAGGATGGGGAGCTGGAAGAGGATCTGCGGCTGCTAGAGCCAATGCATCTGCTGCTGCTGGAAGAGGAAGAGGCTCTGCTGGTGGTGGAAGAGGAAGAGATGTTACTGCTACTGTTCATGGATTTGTGCTACTGTAAATGAAGGTGTTGTTGCTGTTCATGGGGCTGCCGTTAAATCTGATGGGCAAGAATCATCCTGGAGATCTGGAAGAAGAGTTGGCCACACATATTTAACAAAGAGAAGATGTCATGGTGCTTCTGGATCTGGAAGAGGACCAAGTTAAGAGGATGACAACTGATTTTATGCTTCTTTACATTATCTATTTGCTGTTTTTGGTGTACTTATATGACGACCCGACTCCTTTTAAATTATTTAAAATCAATTGCAGCGGAAGACTTAATATTTAATAAAAAAAAAATTTGGCGTGGATATGTTTAAAACTTGAACTATCCACAACCTGTTTACACTTTTCACAATTAGATAAATTAAACGATAGGAAATGCAATTCCTGTGCAAAGATTAAAAGAGTTTATGACTGAAAAAGTTAAGACGAAAAGCTCTTATGAGCTTATATACAAATATACATCTCAAAAGACAAAATATAAGACAAATTGAGTCTATGGAATTTAAAAGTATCTCAAGTCCCTCTCGACATCATCATCATCCAGATCAGACTACACCAGCTCCTCTCCCACGACCCTGAATATTACCTGAAAATGTTTAAAATCATGAGCTAACAACAAGCCCAGTGAAAATAAACAGAATAAAAAGTAACATTAGACTCCAAACCCGCATCCGGATTTGTGTCCAAGTAAAACTCATTCTCTTACCTTTCAACCACCGAAAGGGTTTTATATCAAGTATTTCACTTTTACTTACCAATTCCCCCAAATAATTAAGGAACTATCTTCCAAACCTGTAGGAGGATGTGTTTCATAACACACATAACATTTGTATTTCATTTTCTTCAATACCTTATACTATACATAAGGTTTACATTCAAGTGTTAATCTCCAAATTCAGGATCTTCCAATTTTAAAATGAGAATCTAGTTCTCTTATATATAACATAATAAATATACAAGGTTCAATACACCCTTGTATTCTCTCATTATACAATTCAATCTCATTCCTCTTTCTTATAACACTCGACTATCATCATATTTCATTCTTTTTCTCTATGGAAAAGCTTAATATACAAAATATTTCATTTCTTTTCTTTATTAAATAATGCTAAGCTCACTCGGCCTTAACATATTTAAACATTCATTAACTCACTAAACAAGTGAAAAAGGCACACAACCTTTACCTTTAATATAACCATCACATGCGAATAATGTTAAGTAATGAAGCTCCTGTAGGTCAGTTCATTCACCTCATTATCTCGCTTTCCAAAATAAAATATACAAAGTCCTTTCAATAATATCTTTTCATCTCTAGTGAATAATGACAGGTAATGAAGCTCCCGTAGATCAGTTCATTCACCTCATTAAATTCACTTTCCAAAATAAAATATACAAAGTCTTTTCAATAATATCTTCCCACCTCTAGTGAATAATGACAGGTAATGAAGCTCTCGTAGGTCAGTTCATTCACTCTGTATCTTCGTATATGTATCATAGTAATTATGGATAATACCAGATAATGTGAACTCACATAATTCCATCATTATCTCATTATCCATCTCCTCCGATCATGCAAAGTCCTGCAGTCCTTTAGTATTCCTCATGTACATATACGGAAACATAAAACGAATAATATCAGACAATGCAAGCACATTCAGTCTATGCATTGCCTCATTATTCCTCCCAATTTTGATTATGCAATATGATATGATATGATATGAATATGCTTTCAAGTGCAAGTAAATAAATATAAACATTCAAAGAAATCGAAAGAACATAAAGGTAAATGGATCACATAATACTCTTATGCATAAAATAAGACTTAGGAACTTCTAATAAGAAAACAATAAATAGATCAAGCCAAACAGCCTTTAGTTAAACTTGAATTACTAACTTAATTATAAAGTCTCCAAATCAATTGATTCTATTGCTTCCATTAAGTATTTGAAGTTCCATAATCAAATTCCTTATTCATTCCATTATACTCGAAACCTGTCAACTTCTGATAATCATTCTCAAGCTTCGGAACTAATCTAAACTTAGAACTTTCAAGAGTTAAATGTTTCCCTCGAGAAATCCATGAGTTCTTTCACTCAATTATAACTAACTCCAAGCCTAAGAATATTAGCTCACTTACTTTGATCCTTTCGATTCAAATCTTAATCTCAACTTTTGATTCTACAAATCGTTCAACTTATTCGGTTTCTAAAGCTACTTTAAATTCTATTTATTCTCACCTCGAATGCTCCCATGACAACAAAGTTCCCACGAACCAACAAACGAGCAATCACACCTACAATTCATCAATCGATCAACGAATTACAATTCAAATCTAATAAGAGAAAAAGTATGATTTTCGGGTGAATAGTGATTTCATTTTGGATGAATAGTGTTTTCGGGTGAATAGTATTTTTTGAAAATCCAGGCTCAAAATCGTCAAATTCCTTGATAGAAATACATGATTTCAACTTCAAAACTCATTTATAATAAAAAACAAACAAATCCATGTAAATTTTTTTGAAAACTCTACGAGGCTAGGTTGGATAGATAGCCCTCATCCCGAGCAATCCAACGCAATCGAAATCACCGAAAACGGTTGAGAGACGAGAAAGCCCATGGAAAACTCCATGGGATTGATGTCCACGGCTAGAGAAGAAAGAAAGTTGAGGAGAAATGAAAAATTTTCACTATTTGGCTATTTAATGAAGATAGTGAATAGTATTTAGATATTTTAGAAAATTCAAAAATTACGGTTACGTCCCTTTAATGATTTTAGCTTGTAAAATGAAACCCGGTGTTTTTAAACTAGCCAAATGGTGATTAATAATTATTAATTGGCCCGTTAATAATTATTAATTAATACAACCAAAACTAATTTAAGCTAATAAAACGATTAAAAAGAATTTACGAACGAAATTAACTCGTAAATTCTAATTAAACTAATTAACTATAAAATGAAATTAAATGCTTTAAATAAAATAAGTAATAAGTAAATAAATAAAATAAAATATTTTTTTTTTGCCTTGTAAAATAACGGGACATTACAACTTATGTGCTTCTGTATTAGGTGTAATTGGTAGGTGAATGAGGATGTTTTTTGTGCACCTATGGTCTATTTTATTAATGTACATCATGGGACCACATGTCCTTGTTTTGTGTAAGAGATTCCTCACAATTTACAATCTCAAAATATTCTCTTTTCTTTCCATTGTCTTGCTCAAGATTTACAATTTCAATAAATAAAAAAATAAAAAAAAACTAAATCCATTCACAACACAAGTTGAACACAAACTGATAACTATGAATTCATTTCATTTTATTAATCCAACTGATACAATATGGGCTATGTTAAAATATAAGGTTTCATATTTTTAGTTTTGACTTTTTGATTTGGGCAAATATTTGTTCTAATAACATAAAAATTATATTATTTCTTTTTAAAATGTGTGTTGGAAGGGAAAACTTAGCTTTTGATATTTTTATTTTTGACAGCACATTCTTTTCCTTTCTTCTTTGGGTTTATAGCTTGACAGCACATCATTTTTTAGTCCCAATGTTTTTGGCAAAGAGAAACAATTGACAAGTTCTCTCTTTCCCTTTTTTTCGTTGGTGCTAGAAATCTTTTAAGGAAGTCTTGAAAGCTGTTCTTTTGTTCCATGGAAAGTTCAATTTTTCTCCTTTGAGTTTGGATCTTGTTTCAGCAGCTTGAATTTTCAAGCAAAGCCGAACGGTTACTTTGTTTATTTTTGGAATGCCTCCTTGCTATTTAACAGATCATTTTCTGGTTTTTTATGTTAAAAATAGAAAATTCAGGAAATCAGTCAAAGATTGCTCAATCTGCCTCTTTGTCTCAATCTTCATTATGGCTGGAATTTCTTTGACCCGAGAAGCTCTATAAAAGCTCTTGCATGTTGCTGTCTTAGACACCGAAATTGAATATATTGTTTTGCACTTTTTTGTTCTCTTGATTAAAATTGTAAATCTGTGAGGAGAAAGTTCTTTATGTGCACGTGTTTGATTCTACAAAACACACTAATCCTTGTTTGAGTATCGGTCGAATCTTTGGGAGAAAGAACTCGGTGATACATTGCAAAAGGAAGGGAGTTCCTTGAAACACACGAATTCAAACTTGAGTATCAGTCGAATCTTTGGGAGAAAGAGTTCGGTGATACGTAGCTAAAGGAAGGGAGTTCCTTGATAAGAAATCTGCAAGGGGAGCTTGTAGATTCCAACTCGAAGTTCGTCAATTGCAAACGAGCAAAATCAGAGTCAATAGAAAAGGGAGTTTTTTCTTGTTTATGTATTTGAGTTTTGCTTTAAATTTATTTGTGTAACTGACTCTAAATCTTCTAATGGATTTTTTCTCTAGACGTGGCATCGTGGGTTTTTACGGATTAGTTTCCCACGTTAATAATTTATTGTGTCTCTCCTTCCATTGATCTTTTATACTATTAAAGTTCTATTTGTCATACTGTCAAAGTTATAACTTTTACGAACACACTGTTGCAACCGTACTACTATCAACGATCTTACATTCAAATTTGTTTATTCGTAATTTTACAAGTAAAGAGTGGATAACAAATTTGATTATTAAATTACGCAAGAATTAGGTCCTAATAGGCTAAAACACAAACAGTCCTTTTGAGGGACTAAAATTGAAAACTTGAACCATTTCAACTTCAAATGCAATTCAGATTACCATTTGCACAGACTTTTCCACTCATTTGCAGCTTCCTAAGTACATGTACATAATTAAACCTATAACTAAAAATATTGATAAGTAACAAGCCCTCTTCCACTTTAGCAGCTTCTTCTTCTTAACATCATCTTTCAGTCTTTTTATGACCATCATTTCATGATTTGTGAACTCTGCATCATACCGGTGGAAAAACCCACATCCTGACGAACCTCTTTATGAAAATAAATGAGTAGAATAACATATCAGATTAAAATCATAATATAATTTCAAAATCAGAGAAGAACAACTTGTATAAATCTAACCTTGTAATACGCACAACCAATGAATCTACGCTCTGGGTTTGCATTTGTCTATGATGTCTGTAACTTACCACGAACTCCACAGTAGCATAACGCCACAATCTGATTTTGGTTACTTCTCCTCGATCCATTGTTAGTACTCAGATTTGAGTTACTTAAACTGTTTTCCATCGACATCTGTTACGAGTTACGATCTTTCTTCTCCTCTTTGTCTCCTCCTCTTCGTCTTCTCTTCTTCATCTTCTCCTCTTCGTCTTCTCTTTTTTGTCTTTTCCACTGTGATGTGTGAAATCAGAACCAAAATACCCTAGTTTTTTTTGGGAAGAAGACAACCTGCCGCTACAATTTGATTAGGGAAAAAATGTAAAATGACTAATTAACCCTCCATCTTTTTGTCATGTAACTATAAGAAAATGTCACATCAGCTTGGTTTTCCACATCATTTATAATATTTTCCCACATATTTAATGCCACGTCAATTAATGAAGCCCACATTACTCTCCCAGACGAAAAAAACAGACGGAAGAACGAAAATGACACGATTTGGAAAGTTCAGGGACGAAAACAGACTTTATTGAAAGTTCAGGGACGAAAACGAAACCAGAGTGAAAGTTCAGGGACCAAAATGGTATTTTACCCTATGATATATCATTCACATGGTATTCTCATAATTACAATTGGGTCAAATTATTATTTATTTTGTCTTTATGTACCCGATGATTCTCTAATGAACAGTTTTGATATGAAACCCTAGGAAATTGATAAAGAAACCCTTTGATGCACAAAGAACTCCTAGATGCAAATCCTAAAACCCCATGAACAAAAAGGTAAAACCCTTGGAAAAACAAGAAAAGAAGATTATTCCAATGATCAAAGACCTTGAAATAAAAAAACTTGTTCTTATTTAAAGATTGAAACAATTCACAAACAAACTAGATCAAGGTTTGCTTGAATGTTCCTAAAACATGCAACCTAAGAACAAGGCTACAAAACTAAGCAATTTTAGCAAAGCAAAAAGCAATATTATTATCAAATGAATTCTGAGTCTCTAGGGTTACAAATGAGGCCTTTAAATAGGCAAACAAACCCTAAAAACAAGCTAGCAAATTCGGATTACAAGGAGCACAAAATCTGCCCAAAACTTGCCTTATATGAAAATGGCAGATTTTGTGGAAAATCTTTTCTAGAGAATAATATCTTTCCTAATCCTTTCCAAACATATAAACTGAATATAAAAGGCCTAAAACATGTCCTTTGGCCGTGGGAAATATTAAACAAAAGCCCTAAATGCATAAAATAAATAAAAGACTCAAATAGGGAAAGTTGTCAAATATGGAAAGTTTGCAACTTTCTCTCTAAGCTTCATTCTTTGAATCTGATTGCACAATTTGTCCAAATTCTTCTTCCAATTGCACATGCCACAAGTTGAAGTGTTTTAAGTCTTCTTCCTTAGCCTCAATGTTCCAATCTTCAAAAGTCTCCTTGAGTTTGCTCATGTATGCTTGACAATGGACATTCAAAGCTTGTTGCAATTTCTTGGTCTTGGATCTTGTCATTGGCCCTTGAACCATCCTAAGCTTTCCTAGCTTGTCTTGTGCTCCATGATTCATATCAAGTTTCTATGATGCAATTATAGAATAAGTCCTTCTTGGGCCAATGAAAATGTGAGGCCTCATGTTCAAGTCCTGAATCATTACATCAAAAGCGTTACCTAAAGTTTCTAAATTAGAAAAGTGTTTCACCAACACTTTCATCAATTAGAAAAGTTATGAATTCCATCTTGTATAGAAATGTTCTCAATCATTTCCCCAAAACAAAAGTTTATTGAGTGTATCAACAGGTCACTCTCAACCATATGCATCAAAGGAAATGACTTCACGAATGTGAGTCCATAACATACTCAGGATTGAGATGTATCAATCTTAATAACCTAGTTGATAATATAATCATTTCCTATAACAATGTTTTAAAGAGTTGATTTATTATCATAGTCCAGTCTTATATAATGATATTATATATAATACTTCCACTTACATATCAACAATGCTAAATATTTGGATCAAATCAGTGAACAATATCAGCAGTATATTTCAAGATAAGGTTCCCCAATTGTATCCATGTACTGTAGACTATTTGAGTTACTTATCTTGCACTAGATCATCTTATATCATATGTTAGTCAAGATTACATTTTAAGTAACTCAGGGGCTTTTCAGTAATTTGAATGTAATATATCAAACATATAAAATAAATGCACAGATTGACTAAAAAAAGAATGGATTTTATTCATAATATTTACTGTTTACAAAATTAAAGCGCTAAGGCCATCAATCCTAACATGACAAATTACTAATAGAAAACTTAATGAAAGGATGAGAAAGGTAGGATTCTAAAAGTTAAGAGACGAAAAGCATTAGTTTTGAAAGTTTAAGGACAAATATGAAACCTAGATGAAAGTTCGGGGACCAAAGTGGTATTTTACCCTTTTTAAAAAAAAATCTCTTTGACTATCTCATATAGAATCTAGGGTTACGTACAAGAATAGCGAAAATTAAGATATTTAACCACTAAGATAGAGTCAAAACAAAAATAGATATAAGTGGTGAGTCATGTTTTAAAACCCTAGTCTTAAGACAAAAATACTCGTAATGATTAAAATAAGACCAAACAAACCTCAAAAATCAAGGATTACAAAATCATATGCAAATTTGAAAAATAAAATAATCAAATCCCTCTCTTTCAAAAGTCCTATTTAGATCCCTAAATTTTTTTTTTTTTTTTTTTTGAGATGTTACATCAAATTGGGGAAGAGGGGACTCGAACCTTCGACCTCAAGAGAAGGGAGTAGGTGTTAACCAATTGAGCTATGCTCATGTTGGCATTGTGTTTTTAATTTGAATAAACAAAAATGCATAAACTAATGGTATAAAATATTTTATACAAAAATTTAATACTATATAATCTAAACATACACTATACCATCGAAGGAAAATTGAATTTAAGAAGAAGAGAAAAGTCCACCATTTGCCCAATAAGAAAAAAAAAAGAATGAAAACAAAATTAACAAATAATTGAAATATAAACGAGATTTTTTTTCCTTTCAAAAGTACTATTAAGATAGCTCATTGAATAACCATTTTTAGTTAAGAAAGTTAGTTGAAACTGTTAATGTATTGTAGAGCTATCACTACTCGTAACAAAGACTATAAATAGTCTAATGTATCATTACTTTTATTTCAATGAAGGAAATCTTTGAGTGGTCAACATCTGTGTTCTTTTTCAATACTGTTATGGTATTAGAGCAATTGGCTACTACCTTCGTCTTCTTCTTCCTCTTCGATCCTGAGACTTTTTTTTTTCATTTCTGACCTTCTTTAATTTCTTCAATGGCTTCCAGTGATAATCCATCTTATTATTCAATCAATGTAACTGTCTCATCATCCGCTTCACCTTCTCTAATTTCCTTTAATAATAGTACTGCAATCATCAAATTGACTAATGAAAACTATCTCAGCTGGAAATTTCAAGTCTTATCAGCCATTGAAGGTCATGAATTGGAGGATTTCGTATCCATTTCTCCCCGAATTCCTACAAAGTTTCTTAACAACATTAAATCAACTCTAAATCCAGAATATACTTTCTGGAAACGCCAAGCCAAACTGTTATCTTCTTAGCTTGGAAGTTCTATGACTGAATCAATATTATCAGAAATCACTGATTGCTCAATATCAAGTGAGGTATGACAATGTACTCTATTTTTTTTTCACCACAAGATATGGCTAGAGTTATGAACTACAAATCTAAACTTTAATCGCAAAAGAAAAATTCTTTATCCATGAAAGAATACCTGAGCAAAATGAAATCCTATTCAAATTCATTATCATCAGTTGGTCATAAGATTCTTGAAAATGATCTGATAATGAATGTTCTTGAAGGGTTAAATTCGGATTATGATTCAATAGTTTCTGTAATTATTGTTACATCTTCAATTCATAATGGAAGTTTCTGCATTACTTCTATCTCGTGAAGGAAGAATCTTGCGAAAATTTCTTCCTAATGTTGAGCCATTCTTACCAACAGTCAATCTCAATGTACAAAATAAATGTAATGCCTCTCCTGCAAATATTGTCAATCCACAAACCAATTTTCAATAGAATTATAACAAAAAAAGAGGCAAGAATCAGAACAGGGGAAAATATGGAAATTCGAATAGACCATAGTGTTAAATATGCTGCAAATTTGGTCATACGAGTCTCCAATGTTACTCAAGATTCGATCCAAACTATCATGACCCAAATAACAACAACAATAATTTGAATTATCATTCTAGAAATCATTTCAATTCAAATCAGTTTTCCAACAATGGCAGGTTTAATAATTCTATGCAAGGTTCTTCTTCAAATACAATGCAAGCATTTGTAGCTGCTACTGATTTACCATCAAACCCCAACCAGTATCCTGATTTTGGAGCCACTCATCATGTCACTAACAACCTATAAAATCTCAATTTTGGCAATGAATATCAAGGTAAGAACAAGATCAAAATTGGCAATGGAACTAGTCTTGATATTGCACATTCTGGTTCTTTAACTATTTTTTGTCCAAAATCTCTTAACACCTTTCATCTTCAAAATCTATTTCATGTTCCTAACATTTCTCAAAATCTACTTAGTGTACATCAATTTGCCAAGGATAATAATGTTTTCTTTATCTTTTATCTTAACAAATGCTTTGTAAAGGATCAGGTAACTGGCCAACTTCCTCTTGAGGGAGACTGTCTATATAGGTTCAATCTGTTTCATCATCCTAAATCTGCAATATCTAGCTCTGTTGCTCATAATTCTGCTGTCTTAAATACTACCATATCTACCTATTCTTCTAATTCTTGTAATTCTTCAAATTGCACAATGCTTGATCTTTGGCATAGGAGATTAAGTCATGCAAATTTTACTACTGCCAAACAAGTTCTGAATTCTTGTAATATTAAAATTCCTTTGAATAAAAACTTTACATTTTGCAACTCTTATCAAATTGCAAAAAGTCATAAGCTACCTTTCTCTCAGTTTACTACTGTATATACTTCTCCTCTTGAACTTATTATTGCAGATGTTTGGGGTCCTTCTACTTGTCCTTCCACAAATGGTTATCAATATTATATCAGCTTTGTAGATGTATTTTCAAGGCGCACATGGATTTTTTTTTCTTAAAATCTAAATCATATGTATTCAACACCTTTGTTAGGTTTAAATCTCAAATTGAAAATCATTTATAAACTAAAATTAAAGCCATTCAAATTGACGGTGAGGGGAGTTCATATCTCTAACCTCTTTTCACAAAACCCATGGAATCCAACATAGACTTTCCTACCCTTATACATTTGCTCAGAATGGCTTAGTAGAACGAAAACATAGACACATTGTTGAACTTTGTCTATCTCTGCTTACTCAAGCATCTATGCCTTTAAAATTTTGGGATGATGCCTTTCATACTGCAGTATTTGTCATGAACATATTACCTACTATCACTCTTCAAGGTGAGATCACTTATTCCAAACTTTTCTCTACTGATATAAACTATTCTTTTTTTACGTGTGTTTGGGTGCTCGTGTTTTCTTCACATTAGACCTTTCAATACACATAAACTAGATCCAAAATCCACTCATTGTCTCTTCCTTGGATATAGTTCTCAACACAGATGATACAAGTGTCTATCCTCCTCAGGGAGAATCTACATATCTAGACATGTAATTTTCAATGAGAATAGTTTTCCTTACTCCTCATTATTCTTCAAATCTACTTCAAATAACACTTTCGTTTCTAACTCTGGAAATATGCCCTTAGCTCCTTCCCAATTACCTTCTATCCTTGGTCCACCACCACATATTTCATTATCTAATACTCATATTAGTTCATCAACTTCACCAATCACTTCTACTTTAAATCCTTAAATTTCATCTCCTACTGATCAAATAACACTTACTTCTTTCAGCCTTCCTACCAAAAATCATTCTTCTGATATTCCTACTGATATCTCTACATTCATTCCACCAAATGAGCAATTATCAAGTTTACAAGTTCCAATTGTTAATGTTGATGCTACTTCTACTGATTTATATGGCTCAAAATGATCACTCAATGATTACTAGATCAAAAAATAAAATCTTCAAGCCAAAAGTTTATCTTACTGATCTTTCACAAGAAGAGCCTTCAACAGTCAAACAGGCAATGCAATCTAGTCATTGGATTAAAGTTATGCAGTCAAAATATGATGTCTTACTGCAGAATAACACATGGACATTAGTTCCCAAGACAGAAAATCAGAAGATCATTGGGTGCAAGTGGGTGTTCAAGATCAAAAGAAATTCTGATGGATCAATTGCAAAATAAAAGGCTCAGCTAGTTGCTAAAGGCTTTCATCAGCAGCATGGTAATACTAAGACATTTAGTCCAGTAGTCCAAGGAACAACTATACGAACTGTTTTTACCATTACTCTTGCTAACAAGTGGAAAAATCGACAACTTGACATTAATAATGCCTTCTTACATGGCTTATTGAATGAACAAGTTTTCATGGAACAACCCTTTGGTTTTCAAGTTAAAGATTCTATTCCACAAGTTTGTAAACTTCAAAAAGCTATATATGGCCTAAAACAAGTACCAAGAGCATGGTTTGAGAGGTTAAGTAGTTTTCTAATTCATCAAAAGTCTGTTGCTGCAAGAGCTGATCACTCACTATTCATTCTTATAAATCCATCCTACTACATATGTGCTAGTATATGTTGATGATATATTAATTACTAGAAGCTCATAGACAAATTCATAATCTGATAAATAAGCTTTGCTTTAAAAGACTTGAGACTTCTGCATTATTTCCTAGGTATAGAAGTTTCTTATCTTCTCAATGGTGATATGCATTTCTCTCAGTCTAAATACCTTACTAATCTACTAAAGAGGAACAAAATGCTTGACTGCAATTCAATATCTACTCCTATGATCAGTGAATCTGTACTTTCTGCTCGTACTGGAGAAAAATTTCATAATATTAATCAATATAGACAAGTTGTGGGAGCTCTTCAATATGCCACTAAAACCAGACCTGAACTAGCCTATTTAGTCAACAAAGTTTGTCAATTTATGCATTTTCCAACCATTCTTCATTGACAAGCTGTTAAAAGGATTCTTAGATATATCAAAGAAACTCTGTCATATGGTTTACTTCTAAAAACTCCTTCAAATCTTCAGCTTCAAGCATTTGCTGACTTCGATTGGGCCTCTGATCATGATGACAAACGTTCTACTTTAGGTTTTTGTATATTATTTGGTGGTAATCTTATTTCCTAGAGCTCGAAAAAGCAACAAGTGGTGTCAAGATCAAACACTGAGGCTGAATACAAAAGTCTTGCTCTTTCCTCAGCGTAGCTGTTGTGGTTAATGTCTTTGTTACAGGAACTTCACATTCCCCTATCATCTCATCCGATTATTTGGTGTGATAATCTTGGAGCTGTTCATTTAAGTATTAATCCCACATTACATTCTAAAATAAAGCACATTGAATTAAACATATATTTTGTAAGAGATCTAGTTAGAACAAATAGACTAGCTATTCAGCACCTTCCAGCTCATGCTCAACAAGCTAATCTTCTAACCAAACCCCTGTCCTCTTCAACCTTTTTGAAATGGAGATCTCAGCTTGGCATTTGTTCTTCGATAAATATGGGTTTACAAGGGGGTATTAAGACAGCTCATTGAATAACCATTTTTAGTTAAGAAAGTTAGCTGAAACTATTAATGTATTATTAGTTTGTTGAGAGCTATCACCACTTGTAATAAAGACTATAAATAGTCTAATGTATCATTACTTTTATTTCAATGAAGAAAATCTTTAAGTGATCAACATCTGAGTTATTTTTCAATTCTGTTAAGTACAGTGAAAAATATTAAGAATTAACTGTAAAAACTAACATGAAAAATTTGTTTTAAAAAAATCAAGATTAATAACATTTTTGGTAAAAAAAAACAAAGAAAGAAAGAACTGAGTTTTGAAAATAAAAATAATAAAATTAGTTACTTAAATCACCATAATAGGATGATAATGGCGTGAATGATATTCATAAAAAAATAGACGAACAAAACAACAATAATGAAAATAACATATGATTGAATATGTTTGGAAGGATTAGCTTTCAATTTGCCTCTGACAAGAAATGTGAATAACCTGTCCTCCTCCCTTTGAAACAAGGGACGCTTCTGGTTCTATTGATGATTGAAACAATTTAGTTTTATCCATATTACTATATCTCTAAAGTCAATAATTTTATATGAGGAACTAAAATAATTATTCGATTCTTTTTGCTCTTTAGATTTTAATTCAATCAAAAAAAACTTTTCGAACTACTGATAAATTTTTTTTATTTTATTCTTCAATTTCAATGAAATATCAAAATATAATACAAATAATTTATGCATAAATTAAAGGATCCATAAATTAAAAAAAGAAGAAGTAAGATTTACATAAATTAAATTTGAAATTAATCAACCAAATTTAAATAATGAGAGAAAAAGAGATCAAAGATAATATAGGAATAATTTTTTTAGAGAATCTTACAGAATGACTAGATTTGAAATAGTGACTATCTTTGAAGTTAATCCTAGAATCTTAGACTGTGGTTTCTTTTGACTGGAAATTGGGACAGTTGACCTGAAAAAAATCATTATAAGGTTTTTTGACCCATCCTTCACTTATTATACTTTATTGACCTGATGTCATTACCCTATGAAATTCCAAAATAATTTCTTCTTTTTTTATAATTATTTTACCTTATCTTTTCCATTTTTCCCTCTTTCATTTCTAAAACCCTAACTCCACTTCCCTTCTTCATATAATCATTCTAGGAAAGATTGCATTTGTTGACACAATTTTTTTATTCCTATTGGGTAAAAAACTATTTTGATAACTTGATTATCATTTGATCTTTTGTGTCTAATTACGTATGGTTTTAAGTCTTCAATAATACGACATTGTTGAATTTACACCAAGTAATATCCAGGTTTAAACCAACGTATTTATCACCTTGATCTCATTGTGAAATCTTGGTATTCCAAATGTTTTTTCACTTCCTTTCACAACTCTTAAACTCTTCAAGATTACTGATTTGTGAATCATTTAGAATAGAAACTCATATATATAGAATAGTTAACTAGTAACATTTGTATTTACCAAGAGCTATAACATTTGCATGTTTCAAATGGTTATAAGGTCGAAATACCCATATGCAAGAATTTTTTAATAGGAAAAATGACAAGAAAACTATTTGGTAAATAAATCAAGCTGTCATTTCATTACAACTAATTCATTCAGATATTTGTAGGCATATGAATGTGAAGTCTAGGGGTGAACAAGCACCTCGTTACCCCGTCAACCCCCCCCCCCCACACCATTTAAGTGTGTAATCAGGGTCGGGGTCGGGATGAGCAACTATGTCCCATTTATTAAACAAGGCGGGGGCGGGGTCTTGAGATTTGACCCATCGGGGCCTCGATCACGATTAAGATTTTTTTTTTTAAATTTATTTTTCTCCTAGTCGTAATCACATACGTTTTTTTCCTCAAAACCCATCTACACCCCGTTTACAACCCAACCCTAATTAAACAAAAAAACCCTATTTACACCCAAATAATGCCCCAAACCCGCCCCACCTCATCCTCCCCCACCCCGACAATTAAATGGGGTGGGTTAGGGGTCAGGATAAATTTTAAATGGGACAGGGTCGAGGTGCCCATTTTTCACTTAAGCAGGGTCGAACCACCCCACCACTCCTAGTGAAGACACATCATAAACGCGAATACTTTATATGACTACAAATTCAACCATTAACTCAATATTATATTTACTTATTCAATTTAAATATGAAGATGAACACATTCTAATATCTAACTACAATTTCGACTCATATGTATTAATATATAGATTTTTTATTTAAAAAATAAACAAAGATATATGTGATGTAAAGTTTAAGGATTAAAATGTAATATTTTTAAATTTTAAAAATCATAATAAAATAAGGAAATTTCACTAAGTAGTAGATTTTGATGTAATATTTGTAAATAAAGCAATTTTTATTATTTTAATTAGTGATTAACAATGATTAATGTGTGAATAAATGATAAACTTAATGTAAAAATATATATTTTAATGTTTATCACTTATTCACCGATCAAAATTTATTATATTTACAATTAAGTGCTGATATTTTTATAAACATCAAGTTTTTTTCTCTCTTCATTTTCAATGGCATTTCTATCTCCGGCCGTTGAATTAAATCCGTCCATTAACTTATCAAATTTTCTTCACCGTTGATTTGGATCTGGAGATAAAATACAAAAATTCACTTCCTTGAAGTTGCAGTTGCAGGACGGACCCACGCGATCCCGCAGGCCGCATTTATGAGGCTTTTCACACCCCAATTCCGAACGTTTTGCAGATAGTAAAAAGTCAAAGACGCCATTTTAAAGTCAATAAAGGATTGAATTCTTCGGTCAAAAAGTTAAATCTGTATAAGGATATTTCAGTCATTTCGTTTAATGTCCTTAAAATAAAGGGTTAGTCGGTGGTTGGCTTGGCCCAGTTTTTCGCGATCTCATTCCTGACTCAGCCGAAGGCCATAGCCACATTCGTACAGTTGGACGTTGGGAAGCAAATTGGGCCCACCCCTCCCCATCTTTCTTTGAATTTGATGAATTTCAAAAAATTAAATCTAACAAATGTGATCGAAATTATAATTTTTCTACTTATTTTAAAAACTAATAATTTTTTTACTTTTATTAAGTTCATTAAAAAAAAAACATTAATTTTAATTTTTCTTCTTTTGTATTATTAAGAGATAATCTTATTATTATTTTTAATATTTCTAATTGAGACGTTTAAAATTAAAATTTACTGATATTTTAAGTTTTGTTAGTTTATATGATTTTGATAAATTTATTACATGTTAAAAATTCAAACAAGTACTATTTTGAAATTTTTTACTATCATGTTATATTTTAAAATACTATTTTTTTTCTTAAATATAATATTAAATTAGGGAGGGGAGATTCAAACCTTCGACTTCATGAGAATGGGAGCATGTGCCTAACCTATACTCGTGTTGGCTTTTAAAATACTGCTTAAATAAGCGTTAACATATTGAAAAATAAAAGATAGTTTTATTTTATTCACATTTTATTATCCTATTTTATTCTCACTTTGATATCAGAAAAGGGTCACTTGAGAGAAGCATGTTTGCTCATGGGGGGAAGGAGGTTGAAATTGAAAATTTTCCTCTCTAAAAACTGTGGTGCATAAATAATTGAGCAGCACCCATTAATAATAATTCAATCGATAAAATTAATCCCGTTTGGAATATTCAACCCAATTTGAACATGAATTAAAATTATTCACCCTTAATTATGCATTTGTAAAAAAAAAAAAGAAAAAAAAACATCAACTAAGATGATGAAAAAATGAATTAATGTAAAGCTTCATAAATTTGGTACATTAATTTTTATAAACGTTGAAGATAATAAATGAATATGCATTGAGTTATTTATGATATTGGACTCAATTATCTATTGAACAATAAATGAAAAATACTTAATCCAAGTTAATCATTGCAAAATTTAAATTTCGTTTTATCAAACCATCTATACTTTTATTATTTTTTTCTTTTTCATATATATTGAAATATTTTAAAACCAAGCAATTTCCATATAAGATTTTTTTTTTCCCTTTAATTTTCAAATCATGGCATTTTATATCCATGTAAATAATGTCGATTTGGAAATCTAAACCAGCTTAAAAGAAGAAGAAAGAAATATGCATAAATAAACAACATTTTAATTATTAATAATAAAGAATGAAATTAATTAAAGCGTGCATAAAATGTAAATTTTCATAAGACAATATTTACCACTGCTTTGAATAATTTGGTTTTTAACATCAATTTCAAATTCGATTGACCTCTCTTACTCAAGAACCATGATTGATGATATTTCGTCTTTATCGAACTCTTTCCCTTTCCTACCTATAATTAAGGATTCAAAAGAATTTTGTACCATATTACTTAGGGTCAGTTTGGTACAACTTCTTCTAAAAGTGTTTTGAGTTAAATATTTTAGAATAAATATTAATTAAGTGTTTCATCTAAAAACACTCGATATACTAAAATGTGTTTTTGTAGAAAATTCTTGATTTGTGATTCTTCCAAAAATATTCATAAACAAGTATTTCACTTAAAAATTTTAGATAAAACTCTTAATTAGTATTTCTTTTAAAATGTTTAACTCAAAATATTTTTAAGAGGAATTATATCATACGGAGCCAATTATCTCTAATGTTAGACTCTTTTTGCGCTTTAGCCCCCTCCTTCTATGGATTTTATGATCTTTGTAAGACTAATGGTTAAATTTCTCCAACTCATTACTTTTCTAATGAACTTTTACCCTTCTTTTTTTTTTAAAAAAAAAATCCTTTTTATTTACCATGCTTACGCGTGACCTCTTTATACAAGCTTATGATAATAAAACTTAAAAGCTCCACGTTGAAATTAATTAGATATTTATTTTAGTCCATAATATTTTATAAATTATATAATAAAAAATTAGATTACTCACTACACACAACTCCAAACGCTTGTTTGTATAGGTATTTACTAATTAAGTGAACTAGAGAGGGGTAATTACTCAAATTAATATATTTTTACATACTAATTATTGAAATATTATAAATTTTCAAAAATTACTCAAACAGTATAGTTTATTGAAGTAAAAAGGCAAAAAAAAAAACATTTAAAATAATATTGAAAAATAATAAAATAGTTCAACTGTTATTTGAATAATTTTTAAAATGTTATGACATTTCAGTAATTAGTATATCGAAATATTTGTTTGAGATAATTTATGAAATGTAAATCACATCATTTTTTTAATCAAACTTTTACATAATTAACCATAAATTCCGTATAAAATCATTTTAATTCTTGATGCTTATTTAAATTATTATTGGCTCAAGAAAAATGAATAGAAATGGCTAAAATTTCTTGTTGAGTAAAATTTAAAAACTAAAATATAATATTTGAAACTCAATGGTCAAAATAAGTTTTAAACTAAAAGGGCAAAAAAGTATTAAAAGAAAACTATAATTACTAATGATATTGTCAACTAATCACAGTTGCCTTGTTTTTTTATATCTTCCGTTGATATTTTAATAAGCTTAATTTAATCATCGCATCATTCCCTTTTCCTAGTGCGTTTTTCTTTATTCTACACAAAAAGAAATATTTTTTTATATTGTATAAAAACTAATCACGTAGAAATTAAAAAAATTAACAAATGTAAAAGAGAGGCAAACAGTCGGAGAGAGAAAAGAAGCTGTGAAAATATAATTGTATAATACAATGGATGACATGTGACCGTACGATAGAAACTATTGAAATAAATGCATCTATTTCACGGAAGGGAACAAAATAATGGAGTAGGGCTTAAAACTCAAATAAGAAAAATTGGAATAATCGAGATCGGTTGGTATCGATTTTAGGAGAAAAAAAATATTTATTTCTATTTTAGATGACTAAATTCTCTATGAGGATTTGTTTTTACTTTTACTGGATGATCAATCATGAAATAATATAAAAATATAATGACATAAGGGTGAATACATAGCATAATTGCTAGAGTATGAAAGATTTGTATTTATAAAAAATAAAGTTACACTTGACACTTACTGATTGAGTAAATAATAACAGAAAGGTAAAAAACAAAAACAAAATGAATTCTTTTATATTTTCATTTCCTTATTCTCTAATACCCTCCACCCCCCCCCCCCGGCGAATGGGACTGTAAAGGACAGTGAGCTTACTTCGTAAATTTGCAAAACGATGAGAAGACAATCTTTTGGTCATTATGTCTGTTAGCCGATCCTCCGAAGGAACATATCGAACGATAAGTTTCTTGGAAATGACCTTTTAACTGACAAGATGTAAGTCAATTTCAACGTGCTTACTTTTATGATACATAATTGGATTAGCAGCCAAAAAAGTAGCACTTATGTTGTCACAAAGAAGCAATGGTGGAGAGGAAGGATGAAAACCAATTTCATGTAATAGAGATTGTACCCACATGATTTCAGGAGCAACGTTTGATAAACCACAGTAATCCGATTCAAAACTTGAGCGTGAAACAACCTTTTGTTTATTGGATAACTAAGAAACAAGGTTACAATCCATGAAAGTACAAAAACCGCTTGTGACTCGACGATCATCAGGGCAACTAGCCCAATCAGCATCAGTGTAGCTTGTAATATAGAGATATGAAGATTGAGAAATAGAAATACCATGAGATGGTGTGCTTTTTAAATACCTAAAAATGTGTTTCATGGCTTGCCAATGGGTTGTTCGTGGAGCATGAAGAAACTGACAGACTTTGTTGACGGCGTAGCTAAGATCAGGACGTGTTAAGGTGCAATAATGAAGTGCCCAACAAGACTTCGATACTCACTGGGATCTTGCAATAATTCTCCATCATGAAGAGACAGACCAGGTCCTATTACCATATAAGCATTTGTTGGTTTGCAATCAGTCATGTCACCCCGTGTAAGGAGATCATTAATGTACTTGTGCTAAGAAAGATGAAGAGAGCTAGAAGGGTTTGTAACATGAACGCCAAGAAAGTATGATAAGTCCCTCAAGTCTTTGAGCTTAAATAGCTTGTTCAAAGAGGAAATATAATGCTGAATTAGATGAGCGCTAGAACCAGTCACTATTATATCATCAACATAGGTAAGGCAAGCCACAAAGTATGAAGAAGTGCGAATGTAAAACAACGAACAATCAAACTTGGAAGAAGAAAAACCCCAGGATAAAAGGCAAGAGCTAAGCTTAAGAAACCAGGCTCGAGGCTCTGTTTCAGGCCATCAAGAGCTTTTCCGTAATTTGCACACAGAAGATGAAGAAGTAGAGCTCACAAATCCAGGAAGTTGTTTCATATAGACATCTTCAAGCAAATCACCGTTTAAGAAGGCATTATGAACATCAAGTTGACGTATGGGCCATTTATTTGAAACAGCAAGGCTGAGCAAAATATGAATTGTAGCCGGCTTAATCACTGGACTAAAAGTGTCAAAGTAGTCTACACTATATGACTAGCTAAACCCCTGAGCTACTAAACATGCTTTGTATCTTTCTATCTCACCAGAGGGCTTAGGTTTCAGGCGATAAACCCATTTGCATCCTATTACCTTACCATTTGGATGAGGGGGCAACAAGATCCCAAGTATTGTTGTCAAAGAGATCCTTGTATTTAGCAGGCATAATATGTTTCCATTCTGGGATAGGGGCAACAAGTTTATAGTTGGTAGGTTCAGATATACCATGTTTGGGAGGCTGTTGAATTGAAGCCAACCAAACCTTTGATTTGTAAATCCCTGCTTTGCCACGAGTTATCATAAGGTGAACATTAAAGGTGGGTGTAGGATTAGAAGAGGGAATGGGAGTAGTATGAATAGAAGAGGGAAGGGAGGGGGTAGGTGTGGAAAAATAGGTTGGGGAGGAAGAAAAGGTAGTATGGGATTGGGAGGGTATTAGAGATACAAAAGGATGTAGACTAGGATTAGGTGAGGAAATGGGATGATTAGGAGGGGAAGGAATAATGTGGAGAGGCGAGATAGGAGAAAAAGAAGGATGATGGGGAGTTGTAGAATGGAGAAGAGGAGTTGAAGTAGGATGTGAAGAAAGGAAAAAAGTATTAGGAAGATATGCAATTTCATGGTGAAAGGATGAAACGGTGGTAGAAGGGGATTGAAAAGAAGAGTATGTATAGAAAGACTCATTGAAAACAATAACCTTGAATAAATAAATATGACCTGACTTTGGATCGAGGCATAAATATCCCTTTTGATTTGAGCTATAACTAAGGAAGACACATTGAGTTGAACGATATTATAGTTTGTTGGAATTATATGGTCGAAGGAAGGGAAAACGGGACAACCGAACACCTTTAGGAGCTTGTAATCAGGTTTAGAATGTAATAGATGTTTATAAGGAGAGATATTATTGAGAGTGGCTGATGGGAGGAGATTTATGAGATGAATTGCAGTATGAAAGGCCTAGGACCATAATTGTTTTGGAAGAGAGGAATGAGCTAAGAGAACAACATGATGGTTCTTGCGTTCAACATGGCCATTTTGTTGTGGAGTATGGAGATAAGAAATATTATGATGAATTCCATCAGCATGAAGAACAGGGGAAATGGATTGAAATTCACCACCCCAATCATATTGTAAATATTTAATTGTGCTATTGAATTGAGTTTTGACCATGCTCTGGAAATGATGGAAATAAGATAGGGTATCAGATTTAGATTTGAGAAGATACAACCAAGAATAGCCCGTGCAATCATCAATAAAAAGCAGAAAATAACGAGCTCCATTTATAGATAATAAGGGAGAAGGACCCTAAAGGTTAGAGTGCACTAATGCAAAAGGAATTACACTTTTAGATGAAGAAAAGGGAAAGGAAGACGATGGCTCTTGGTCAATTGACAGAAATTACAAAAGTAGATAGGCTTGGACTAGACACATTACAGCTAGCTAAGACGTGTTGAACTATGGTAGTAGAAGGATGACCCAAATGAAGATTCCAAAGATTTGATGGATTGGGAGTAGAAAAATGAGCAGCAACGAAAGAAGGAGAGGAACGACCATATTTGAAGGTGTAGAGACCATTAATGAGGTTACCCTGAAGGACATGCTTGGTCAAAAGATTTTTCACAACAAAGAAAGTATAATAAAACTCAACAAAAGCTTTGTTATTATGACAAAGTTTGGTAATATTAACAAGAGTTTTAGAAATTTGAGGAACATGTAAAATATAATTTAAGTGTAAGGGAGGTAGAGAAACAGAATTTGAGCCAAGACCAATATCAACTATAGGAAGAGATTTACCATTGTCAACCATGACACTATCATCACCATAATAGGGAAAATGATATGCTAAATTAGAAATGGTAGAAGACATATGATGGGTTGCATCGGAGTCCATAAACCATTCTTCATCAAGATGGGGAGATTCAAAAGAGTCAGAAGATGGAAGAGAATCCGGGGAAAAAGAAGGAGGATCAAGTGTTGGTGGTTGAAGATTGGCGAGGTGAGCTTGAGGTGAAGTAGCTGGAGAAGCAAATGGGGTTCGAAAGGACAGATTCTCTCGCTGATAACAGGTAAGAGCGGTATGACCCAATTTTTGACAAAGTTGACATTAAGGTCGAGGGCGTGGTGGCCATCTAGAGATGGAAGAGGAATGGGGATGTTGGTTGTGTCCATTGGTGGATGATGGAGTATACTGGAGAGAACGTGTTGTTGGATTACCATATTGAGGACGATGAGAGTGAGATGAATCAGGATGGGTAGAAAAGTTAGAAGATGGACGGGAATGGAAAATTAGATGAGCTAAATTTGCTTGAACAAAAGGTTCAAATGATCAATGGAGTTTTGATGTTCCAATCAGATTTCATAACTTGAGCAAGAGAATACGGATGTCTTCAAAAGATGGACGGTCAGTGCGATTCTGAATGAAAGTAATTCAGACATTGTAATCAGACCCAAGACTATCGAGTAAATAACAGACGTGGTCACGATAAGATAATGATTCACCAATAGAAGAAATTTTATTAGCAGTGGTTTTGATTTGTGTAGGATATTGGCTAACAGGGAGACAATCCTTACGAATTCGTTGAAGTTGAGCACTGAGATTCATAATTCCAGCAGTAGAAGTGGATTCATACACAGTACGATTCAAAATCTCACTAAGCTTATCCTCTGTGAGGGAAGAGTAGATCCAACTCATGACCAAACGATTATACTTCTTCCAAGAGATGAAATCCACGTTGATTGAGTTGGGTTTTGATCTAGAAAATGAGGAGGAGCACAAAGGGACCCATCAATAAAACTCTCAAGCCATTTGCAATAATAACATTAAACAGTTGATTCTTCCAGAGGAAGTAATTAGAGTAATTAAGCTTGACAGTAAGAGAGTGAGATAGGGTAGGTCTAGAGGGGTTTGGAGAAGGAGGACACAAAGAGAAGGGAAAATGGATCGAAGGTTGAAACGTTTGATTAAAAACAGAGGGAACGCCATTTGGGAAAAAGTTTGGAGAAACACCTAAAAACGGTAATGAAGGATGTTGACGACACCATTTTGAGATGGATAAAAGGATGGAGGACTAAGATGCTGAGGAGGGAAGAAGGATGGAGGTTGATTGAAATTTTGAGTATAAGATCCTAGAATTTGATTTGGAAAGAACCCTTGAGTATGAGGTGTGATGGATTTTTTAGGGCAATAGAAACGATGTTGGTAGTCTGGAGTATGACTCTGAGGTGAGGAGACAATTGGGGGTTACTTCTGACGCCGATCAACAACGGGAGATGTTGTTTGGGTAGTTGTTGGTGGTGGTGGGTCCACCGATTGGACATTCTGTAAAGGAGGTAAAATTTCTTCCCTATTTGGTGCTGAAGGTGAGGCCCCAGAAGTAGCCATTAGAGCATTGACACCTCTGATACCATGAAATAATATAAAAATACAATGATGTGAAAGTGAATACTTAGCCTAATTATTAGAGTATGAAAGGCTTGTATTTATAGAAAAGAAAGATACACTTGGCACTTACTGATTGAGTAAATAATAACAGAAAGGTAAAATACAAAAACAAAAGGAATTCTTTTATATTTTCATTTCCTTATTCTCTAATAAATCAAACCACTCGTTTGAGAATGAGAATATATATTTTATGCCACTGTAAGTAAAACTAATACCCTAATCAGCTATGAAAATTTAATTTTAATAAGGTGAATAAATCCTAAGTTTGATTTCAAAATTTGATTTCCAATTGGTTTTATTTATCTTTTTTTATATCAAATTTGTTAGGTTGGTCAAAGGTGGGTCAAGTTGTCTGATTCGATTTCTAATTATTAGATTTTCATTTGATCTTATTATTTCGTATCTTCTCAAAAAATAATTTTAAAAAATTGTAATTATATAAAATAAATATTTAAATTCTAGTGGTTGGTTCACCACATTCGATATATATTTACCATAAATATTTAAAATAAAATCAAATTTCGACGCCAGGCTCTAAAATTCGTCTCCCACATAAGTTAAGAAAAAAATTTAAAATAATCATAAGATACAAAATAACTCAAGAGAAAACTAAAGAAGTGGCCACTTTTTGACCTCATGAATTAAAAATGAGTCACCTTTCATTCAATTACATTTTTAGCTACTTTTTGATTTTTTTTATACCAATTTTACCGTTAAAAGCAAAATGGTACAACAGCTGTCACTATAGCTGATTTTACAAAAAATGTTTTTTGCTTTTCCAATGCAACAAATTTATTAGCATAGTTTTCAATGTTATTTTTAAATTATCCCTCCCATGATATTTCCTATCAGATTATGTATAATACTATACTTATTGTACAAATAATGTAGTTATACAATATTATATTTTTTATTTTTATAATATTATTCATGATATGTTCCCCTTTATTTTTTTACCATAGTTAATTTTTTATGGTTCATATATATTATAGTTGACATTATGTAGTACATATGATACATTTGTATCGTTTTATATTTATATGTACATAATATATGTGATATCATGATCCTTGTTTTAGTGACATTATACAATACATATGGTACATTTTTGTGTTCTACTGTTTCATATTTCTATGTACATAATATACGCAGTATAACTGCCCCTTGTTTCTTGTACATAATGCACATAGTATATATGCTCCTTGCTTTTAGTTATCTCATACGTAATAGTACATAACATTAGCTCAACAAAAATAATTCATATTATAGTGTATAGTACAATACATGTATATGTTGGGAATTTGAAGGGGTTGCTAAACCCTAAACTCCCACTAACATAAGAACGATGAATATTATAATGCAACAAAGAATATAATAATAGGGTAAGAGAAAATACGACACCAGAGATTTTATACAGGTTCCCAATTGGTACGTCCTGTCTTCTGCAGACTCTGCAGGTTCCACTATGAAGTTGAAGAATACATCAATGAGAAAACAATAAAGAGCGTATAATTGCTCACAATCATACATAACCTCGAGAATCACTCAAACGGTTGCCCCCTCTCTATTTTTCTCTCAATATGAACAAACCCTAATTAACCCAATTGAAAGTTGTCGAATCGACTCTCATAGAATTGACACCACAATTTCCTTGGTGAAGAAGAAATAAAAAACTGCCGTCGGTTCTTTTCTTTCTTCTCGCACTATTTTTGGTGCTACCACACACTAGGTCAAAAAGCTTGTAACATATATATATATATATATGTTAAAACAAGTCCACCGCCTAAATGCTTTTAATTCCCACCGCCTCATTGCTGACGTTGGACCAATCAAAGTCTACTTGATTTTAAATCAAAAACCACGCTGAAGCTTAAGCAAAAATATAACATATAAATTTTGGCTTTAACATATATATGGGCTTAAAACTCTAATTGTTGATTTGGGTCCAAAACCCAACAATCTCCCACTTGAACACAAATCAAACATCTTCAACTCTCATTGCAACAACAATTCATAACTTGCTTGGAACACCAAGGCTTCAACTTGGAAACTCAAATCGATTTGCAAAATAATACATGTTAGAATCCACTAACATAACCCCTGCAAGGCCTTCCGATGTGAGCTATCTTCCAGGCATGAAAAGATACTCCACCAACTCCCACTCCATCTATGTGGCGGGATCTACCATCTTACCCATTATCCGCTCGCAACGAATCTTGAGGAAGGAATTTTCCACCAATGGCTTAACATGTGTGCATTCAAGCCGGTTGTCAAAACAGAGATTTCATCTCCAACATCTACACCCACATTGACTATGAACCAAGTCAAAAGTGCACGATTGCCCTCGAGCAACTTCACCAGTTCGCTATCTTGCCTGTCAGTTGAGGCTATTATCTAAACGCTTTCAGATTCTCCCAACTGTTCCTCCACATGAACTGATGGATTATGAGCTAACTGTCCTTTCCTGCGTTGTTGGCTCACCCCTCCGATCCGAGGGAACATCAACAACTCTCTGATTTTGCACTTTGTGTAGAACTGATATAATTGACAACAATAATTAACAAGGTCAACGATCTCACCGGTTTGTTTCCAATCTTCATGCTTCATGTCATCTGGCTTCTCTCCTAACGACAGAAGATGCAATTTCTTACAAAAGTAATCCTCAATCTGCATCATTCGGAATGAAAAATATGAACGGTCAAATTTTTCGATCCCAATATTCTTTTTGCAATTCATCGATCTTTTCCACAAGTCCCCGAAACCTGAAGCTCTGATACCAATTGTTGGGAATTTGAAGGGGTTGCTAAACCCTAAACTCCCACTAACATAAGAACGATGAATATTATAATGCAACAAAGAATATAATAATAGGGTAAGAGAAAATACGACACCAGAGATTTTATACAGGTTCCCAATTGGTACGTCCTGTCTTCTGCAGACTCTGCAGGTTCCACTATGAAGTTGAAGAATACATCAATGAGAAAACAATAAAGAGCGTATAATTGCTCACAATCATACATAACCTCGAGAATCACTCAAACGGTTGCCCCCTCTCTATTTTTCTCTCAATATGAACAAACCCTAATTAACCCAATTGAAAGTCGTCGAATCGACTCTCATAGAATTGACACCACAATTCCCTTGGTGAAGAAGAAATAAAAAACTGCCGCCGGTTCTTTTCTTTCTTCTCGCACTATTTTTGGTGCTACCACACACTAGGTCAAAAAGCTTGTAACATATATATATATATATATATATATATATATATGTTAAAACAAGTCCACCGCCTAAATGCTTTTAATTCCCACCGCCTCATTGCTGACGTTGGACCAATCAAAGTCTACTTGATTTTAAATCAAAAACCACGCTGAAGCTTAAGCAAAAATATAACATATAAATTTTGGCTTTAACATATATATGGGCTTAAAACTCTAATTGTTGATTTGGGTCCAAAACCCAACAGTATACAGTACAAATAATACATAATAGAATGCACACAAACTACAAGTTATATTGCAAAACATTTCCCATATGAGGCATATGAAATAAAAATATTTCATCTTTATGTAAGTATGAGTTTTAACCTGTAAAATTCTAAACTTTTCTATATGTGTGATAAAAAAAATCTTTTTGAGAAAATAGAGGTTGAAACAAAAAAAATGTAAAATTGTACTTTGAATCTTCATGATCTATGTTAGATCTAAGTTTTTTGAGGAAAAAAGAGTTTTGATTTTTAGGGCTTTTCATTGAAAAAAAATGAAATTTCTATAGCAAGAGCTAAAAAAACACATACCTCTAATCATTATATATCTTTTTTGCTTTAAATATTCAAGATCTATGATAGAATCTAAGTTTTTTGGTGAAAAAATAGAGAGAAAAAGATGACTTTAAAAGCAGAGATTTTTTTTAAATGAAAAAAATGAAAGAGAGAGGGAGGTTACGGTGGTGGTGAATGAGGGAGAGAAGAAAATGAAAAAGATACAGAAAAGAGAATAAGAAAATTGAGAGTTTAGAGATTTAAAAAAAATGATTTGATTGCATGAGGAAGTTGATTATTCAATTCAAGTAAGTTGAGAAATATTTTTGACTATTATGCCCTTTTAAAAAAATAAAATTATTATACATGTCATTATATATTCCATTTTGAAATCTCTAATTACTAAACATATTTATTCTCCACTTTCTATTAAATGACCATTTATATTTTTAGACTGCTAAACTCATTTTTATCTTTAAATTGCATGTCAATTTTCATATACTCTTAGAAAAATAAATTTTGGAGTTGTACACATTCAATGAACAAGAAATGATCAATTTTTTAAATAATTTTTTTGGCTTTTTATTACTTTCACACCATCAAATAATTATAAAATAATTGAAAAACTAAGTTTTGATGCATGATATTTTATAATATTTAAATAAATTTTAATTTTTTAATAAGAAATATTTTAAAATTTTAAAATCAAACAAGAAAACTAATATAATTTCTTAAATTATAACTAAATTAGTAATAAATAATCAAGAAATGAATAAATTAACTAAAAATATAAGAAATATATATAGATTCAGAACCAAATTTATTCTTTATTTGGAAGTATAAAATTTAAAAATGCATAAGTTAAAAAATTGCATTAAATAAAAAGAAAATCAGCTACTTATAAATCCATTAAACTAATGAAATATATGATAATTTAAATCTAAAATAGAACATTATAACATGTTTAATAATTGAAAAATTAATAAAACAAAATTCATTTTATTAAAAATTTATAAAGCATAGAAAAATAAAAATAAAAATGTAAAATCTTTAAATATTTTTAAATAAGAAAAAAGATCACGTATGACGCATGTGGTAAATGACTAGTATATCATAAACGTGACCAATTTTAGAAAAAAAATAATTTTATGTTCACGATACACGTCTTACACTAAATTTGCATGAATAATAAATATAAATGTACTTTGCAAAAATATATACACACACATATAAATGTAAAAAAAATTGTTAATTAATTTCATATTACAAATTATTTGAAATGATTATACTTTTTGTCTTAAGTTTTAAACATTGATATTTTAACCCTAATTTTTTAATAAATAATTTAAAAATAGTTGATAATATTAATTTCTCGTCAACCTACGATAGTGAAAGTTAATTGGTTATTTATAACCAACATAGGCCATAATAAAAATACAAAATTAAATATCTATTAACATATCATTTGATTATAAAGTTAATAAATCGTGTCTTGTCAACTGTCTTTAAACAATAAAAAAAATAGGAATATGGACTGAAATAACATAAAAAAAAATAGAAAAAAAAATCAAAATGTCACATTTTTCATCTCCTTTTTAAGCAATGTCCACATATTTTTTTGGGGGGAAAATCAAACTAGCCACTTTTGAGGGCATATTTAACAAAATAGCCACATTTTTTAAAAGTTATTGAATTAGCCACTTTTTACTATTCAAATTTTAAATATACTAAAAATGCCCCTTTTGCATATATCAAGTATAGTCTGACACGTCTGACAATTCCGTATATTACATATATCTGACATTTTTTCTTTCCCAATGCATTTTTTCTTCTCCAATTTCCGTATATTCAGTATATCGTGCATAGTTTTCATTGCATTTTATATTTTTTGTACATTTTCAATATTTTTTAGTAAATGATTTATTTCGATTTTGAATTATTTTATTTTGTATGTTTTGTATATATTTTCATTTTAATTCATTTATGTATATTGTTTTTAGTATATTGGGTATATCGTTCTCTCAGGTAAAATGTGTTTGTCTTCTAGTATATTGAGTATATCGTCCTCTGATTTTGTAAGTGCATTTGAAAAATAACACGGATATGTAAATATACGTATGTACATGTCATTTAACTTGCAAATGAAAACAAAAAGTGTTAATACATAATACTTAATATGCAAAATAAACAACCAATGTATATTACGTATATTACACATAGTGTACGGATAGTAAAAAAAATATAAAATAAGAAGAAAAAATAGAACAAATGATGGGAATACGTTGGCCATTTCCTCAGTTTATATATCATGTATATTACAACACTTATGTACATTACGTATATTATAGAATATATATTGAGAAAATAAACAGTCGTATATTACATATATTGCAGATAATACATTACGAATATTACAGCGCATATAACAAAAAATGAAAAATTGTATATTACAGACTGTACATTAAGCAAAAGAGAAACAAACGAGAGACAAAATATGTATGTTACGTATATTGCAAAAAAATGTATATTGCATATATTACACATATATATTACGTATATTACAGAACTATACATTAAAAACAGTTATGATGAAAGTGTATATTACAGATATTGTAGATAACCAGACAATTATGTATATTACGTATATTACAAAACTATACATTTAGAAAAACCATCATGATGACAAAAGGTGTTCGTTGATAATTTCGTCACTTATGTACATTACGTATATTATTTAGACAAACAGGCACAACATATATGTGACGACCCGACCCTTTTGTTTATATATAAAATCATGTAATGCAGCGGAAGATAATTTAAAAGCATAATAAAATCATCAATCCGTAAAATATTTGAAAGAGGTGAGTTCCGGAACTCTCAATGCTAAAATAAGTTTAAATAGTTATAAAAGGCAAAACAAATAAAAGTTTACAATTCAAATGAAATATCAAGTCAAAATTCTCAAAATCAAGTCTAGACTCCATGCATAGTAATTAGATCTTTAGCCATGATGCCATATCGATCAACGTCCTCGAGTACCTACAAAATCACCTGAAATGTTTGGTGTAGCACCATTAGCAACACATGGCTAGTGAGCAATAAACTAGAATCGAAATGATTCTTTAAATACTTCCCCAAACACCATTTGAATCCCCAACCCTTCCCATTTTCAAATAACAACTTTTAAACTTTCAAACATCTTAGTAGAGAACATCAAGAGGCTATTCACATACTTTACATCTCAAGTCTATAAACTCATAACATTCACATCTCACATATCATGTCATTTCCCATCTTCACATATCATATCATTTCTCATAATCACATAACTCATATCATAACATCCTATCAAACAACTAACACGTATCAAGGTGTGATGCTCAACCTTCTCTCAAGGATCAATCCGAGATACGCTCTCCTCGTAATTTTCCATGGGCACGCTCTCCCATATAATATCATAAAGGATCAATTCGGGATACGCTTTCCCCGTAATTGTCTATGGGCACGCTCTCCCATATAATATCACAAGGCACGCTCTCCTTGAATCACACACAAGTATCTCCGGGAATGACCCATCGATTTCATATATCTCACATGGTACTTTTGCAATCACACCTCATCAAACAATTCACTCAATTCAAACAAGGGCATTGATGATAAGTTAAGTCATTCAATTCACATAATCTCCTAATATCAACTATATGCTCTTCCCACCATGGAAACCCTAAGCTACATACTTCCATGATAAAACGCATTGAGAATGTACAATAAAATGATCGGTCACATCTTAATTCAATTCACATAACATAATCAATTCACAACCATAAATTATGCTTTCATGAAACGCAATTATCAAGTAGGTATTCTCAAGTATATTTTATATTTATAACCATTCAAATGATCCTTTGGGTTTCTCCAAAGAATCATTTCAACTCTAGTTCATTACCCACCTCTAATGCACAAAAGTCACCAAAATCCACCAACTCCCAAATTCGAGCCACAAAGTCCAATTGCAATCATCACCTACAATTACCAACCAAATATATTTAAATATACTAATTAGATTACACAAGACACACGAAAGAAGTGAAGCGAAGCCCGGGCCTCCTAGAATGTCTTTAAGGCCACGATCTTCAAATGTGAAAAAGGTGGGTGTTATGTTTTGGGCCAAATTTCTAGGGAGGCATTTGTTTCGATTTTTGGCAATAGTACAATACTAAGGGATTAATTCTAAGTAGAATGGAATAGTTTTCTTCTTGGGTGGTGGCCGGATTCCGGTCGCCGAAAATGTCGTCAGAAAAAGTGAGGTCTCACCAATTAAATGGAAATGTGGGGAATTCAATGAGGATCAAACTCCTCCAAAGGAACATAAACAAATTCTAACTCTATTCTTCTAGATCTAGAAAACCATAAACTAGATCTAGATTGAAAACTTACCTCTTAAAGTTCCCAAATGTTGATTTTTCTTCCAAAACTTCTTGAAAGTAGTTTCCCAAGACAAATCCACAAACTCCAAGCAAAAGGGATCAAAGAAGCAAGAAATATAGATAAAAATTCCATAGGGCCGAAATGGTATTTTCGTGATAACTCTCCCTACATAGCTCAGATGGGTGTGAAACTAGCGTCAATGGAAAGCTCTCGGAAAAACGATGAATTTTGATAGCTCGCTCACTCAAAATGGAGTTCTAACGAAAGAGTTATGGCTAAAATACTATTTTTTGAAGGTTTGGTCAAGAATGGAGGTGGGAGAGGAAAATGAAGAAGATGAACTTTAAGTTTGTCTAAATGATAAAGTTTGGAAGTAGAAAAATTAGTGAGAGTATTTACAATAATGTCATTTATACTTTTCCATCACCTTCCCTTCCAAATTAACCCATATAAATTTACATTATCAATCTAATTACCCCTTTACCAATTTACTCACTCCATTACAATAAATCGTATTTTAAATTTTAAATTCTTAATAAAAAAATGATTTAGATGGAAAATACCGGGACGTTACAATATATAACGGAAAGTACTTTACGCATATTACAACACATAACAAAAAAATTGGAAAAAAAAAAAAAAAAAATTACCTTTTGCCAAAATCTTCAAGATCCATGTCAAATCTTCAAGATCCATAAGATCTAATATTTTGAAGAAACAAAATGAATAAAAAACGAACAAAAACGTAAAACGTGATTTATGAAAAAAAAAAGAGAAAAAGAAGAAATGGAAAAAGAGAGAGTAGATTTGTAAAATATGGGGAAAAATGTGATGGGGGTTTGTAGAATATGAAAATTGTGGTTTTTTTTTTTAAATAAGAGTGATTATGGAAAACAAGACAAAAAAGAGTATAGATGAAAATGATATATTTTTTAAATAAAAAGAAAGAGAGAGATGAAGAGAGAGAATGAAGAAAATAGAGAGAGCATGGAAGAAAATAGAGAGATGATGGAAAAAAAATGAGGGGGAAAGTGAGAGTGAGATCTGATAAGGGGGAGGGAGGGGGGGGGGAATGTGGGGGCAAACTTTAATTTAAAAAAATCTGAAAAGATGAGAGAGGAAAGAGAGAGGAAAAAAAAATATTTTTAAATATGATTTGATATATGTGATTTGACATAAGGGCATTTAAGTATTTTTCCTTTTTCATATGACTATCAAATAATAAAATTAAAAAAGTGGTTATTGATGAAAAAGGAAGGTGAAAAAGTGTCATTTAGATAATAATCTCTATTTTATTTTGATACAAAATAGCCACATGTAAATATGAAAATATACAAATGCTCTTATGTCAAATCAATCTCTCTCCACTCCTCTTGTCCCTCTCCTATTTTTTCGTGGAAACCATCTTCCCTAATTTTTTTTAAGCATCTCTCTCCTCCATTTATTTTCTTTTTCTCTCTCCGTTTTATCTCTTTTTCATATTTTTTTAAAAAACAAAATCCCCCCCCCCCATTTCCCCCACCCATATCAAATTCACTCTCACCCTCATTTTTTTCATCTCTAAGATCTAATTCCATCTCCATTTTTTTCTTCATAAATCCATTATTTCATCTACTCTCCTCTCTTTCTGGTTCCCATGAATGTCTTTTTATTTTATTATTATTTTTTTTAAATCCACAATTTTTATCTTCTACAAACTCCCCATCACATTTTTTCCTCCAGATTTTACTCACCTTTTCTTTTCATTTCTCATTCTTTTATAAACCATGTTTTACATTTTTTTTCTCTCCAAAATCTTAGATCTCACAGATCTTGAAGATTTTGACAAAATGTATAGTTTTTTTTCTCTCATTATCTCTTAAATTTCACGATTTTACGTTCTTTGCTACGCGATGTAATATTCATAATGTATTATCTGCAATATATATAATATACGATTGTCTGTTTATCTAAATATATATTTTGAAATATACGTAATGTACATAAATGTCGAAAGGATGAACAGACACCCTCTTTCATCATAGTTGCTTTTTTTAATGTGTAGTTATGTAATATACGTAACTGACTATTTTTTTCAGTCCACTATGTTGGTTACTAAAACATACATTCATTAATATACACAATAAACAAAAAATGGCGAGGGGTTGATGTACACACACCCCTTTTTTATGTTATGTTTTTTTTAGTCGTACATTTTGTAATATACATACTATAAATAAAACGCATTTCCCCCTTCTTTTTATGTTCTGTTTTTTTTTTGTTAGTCTTATATTTTGCAATATACGTACTACATATAATATACATTTCCCCCTTCTTTTTTGTTCTGTTTCTTTGTTAGTCGTACATTATTTAATATACGTACTATACATTAGAGGTGAACAATGGATTGGTTTGGTTTGAATTTTACTAAAATTTAAGAACCGATTGAATTTTCTTTTCAGATTATACGAACCAAACCAAACCATTCGTTATAAAAAAAACCGAATCGAACCAAACCAGATTGGTTTGGCTTGGTTCGGTTTGGTCTTGCATTTTTTTGTCTCTATCCTTCGTTACTTAATTTTCATCATGAAAAGTTCAACAAAATCTAAAAAATGACTTCCACAAATTTTAGGATGACTAATTTCAATTCATCAAAAAGTTCATATAACAACTAACAAACATTGTCATAATAAAAATCATAAAATCTTGTTATAATTACATAAATATAACACAATAGGGTTGAAAATCCTTCTTGTTTTTTCATTTTATCAGATTTTAGTGAATATTTAAAAATTATATTATATTATATATATAGTATAATATATATTGGATTGGATTGGTTTGGATCGCTACAAAAATCTGTAAAACCGAACCAAATCGTTATTTATTGGTTTGGGTTGGTTTGGACAAATTGAAGTTTAAAAACCAAACCAAACCAGTTTGGATTGGTTTGATTCAGTTTGGACAGCTGGATTGGTTTGGATTTGTTCACCCGTACTATACATAATAATATACATTTCCTTTTGTCTGTTTGCATATTAAGTATTTTTTATATATTAAGTATTGTGTCATTAACACTATTTCGTTTTTCATTTGCAGATTAAATAACATGTATATTGCGTACATTACATATATCTTTATGTTTTCTCAAATGCACTTACGAATCGGAGGACGATATACACAATATACTAGATGTACAAAATGTTGTATATGAGAGGGAAAACTATAAATAATATACTAAAATAAATCTAAAAAATTAAATTAAAATAGAAATATGCAGTATAAAATCAAAACATAAAATAATAAAAATGTACAAAATATACTGAATATACTAAAGAACTATGAACAATATACTAAATATACAATAAATTGGGAAAAAAATAATGCATCGGAAATAAAAAATTACATTGAAAGAGAAAAAATGTCAGAAGTCTCAGACTATACGTAATATACAGATGTGTTAGAATGTCAGTGGTGTCAAACTATACCTGACATACAGAAATGACAGTTTTGGTATATTAAAAAATTAAATAGTAAAAAGTGGTTAGCCTTTTAAATTCTTCCTTCCTCTGATTATCTTGTTAAAAGTGAGATGTCAGGAGGCTATTTTGATTTCCCCCTAAAAAATATGTAATTTCTTCAATAGTATGATTTTTAAAAAATTCATGAAATAACAAATTTTATAATTTATTGATATCTAGTCAATAAAATATTATATGACATTTTTTTGAATTGTTGACTTTTAATATTTTATTATGATTTTTATTTTGTGTTGAATAATTATATCTTAAATGAGTTTTAAGGAATTAAAACTTTTACTTTTATTATAAATTACATTGGTAATTAATTTTGAAATTTTTTCATAAGCCAATTATTTAGTTTTAAAAGTAGCACTTTTTACTTTCATTGATTAATAAATTGTTTTTATCAAATGAATGAATTTTTTTTTTAATGCATTTTTAATTGGAATGTTTTGAATTAAAATTCAATAATTTTTATAAATTTGGTTCTTTTTTACAATTTTGATAATTCACTATATAATGAATAATGAAAGTTTTAAAAGTGATTATTTCTTAAAATACTGAATACTTTTACTCTTTTTAAAATTTATAACCACAATAAAAAAATCCCAAAAATTAACAACAAAGACTATTATGAAGCTATTAATTGCCAATATGAGCATAGTTCAACTAGTTACACATATACTCCTTCTTCCTGAGATCGAAAGTTCGAGTCCCCCATCCTCACTTTGATGTAATCTAAAATAAAAATAAAAGTAAAAATTATGAATCTACTAATTTAAAAAATCAATAATTAATGTTGAAATATATGATTAAATTTGCTATTACTTATTAGTTTAAACTTTTGAGAGTAGTGGTTATTCAATATATTAAATATGGTTGGTATCAAAGCTTAAACATAAATATGATTTAACATATTTTCCATATTAATGAGTAGGAGATTTTGATTTTACATCAGTGATTAACTTTTATTAATGTGTGAATAAGTGATTCACTTATGGTAAAAATATGTATTTCAATACTAATAATTGATTGTCCAATTTAAAATTTAATATATTTACAAATATTTTTAAACCATGATATTTTTAAAAAAATTAAAAAATAATTTGTTAGATTTGTAATCATCCCTAAAAATAAAGGTAAATATTAAAGATGAAAATTACATTTATACTATTAAAAAACAAAAACAAAAAAGAGAAATTCCAATAAATGGTAATTTTTTTATGAGTAATTTCAAAAGTAGTAAATATTTTGAAATATTTCAAAAATGAAATTTTCTGGAGTACTTTGTCTTAATTTTTTTTTGGTTAGTTTTGAAAATATCCATTCTTAAATTGCCATATTAAAAAAACCATTATAAAAGAAAGAAAAGCTTGAAATGTATCGGTAAAAAAAAATTAGAAATAGAGTCAAAGAGTAGGAAGGGGTTGACGTGACCCAAAATTAAACTAAAAAAATGGCACAAAAACGTGAGAATAAAAAGCCAAAGGAAGGGGATCCGAAACTAACTCGAATAAAGCAAGCAACGCGATAAAAAAAGAAAAAAAAAAGGAGGGAAATATTAAAAAAAAAACAAAAAAGAAAAAAGAAAAAAAACTCATACTTTGCTTGCCTTGGCTGGCATGGAACAAAAAACGAAAATCCACCTTTCTCCTGTTTTCGTTTTCGTTTTCAATTTTTGTTTTTAATTTTTTTGAAAAACAAAAACCCACTTCTTCACTTCCCTTATTCGCCGACACACTCTTCTCTCTCTCTCTCTCTCTCTCTCTCTCTCTCTTCATTACTCAGCTTCGAATCTCCCTCTCTCTCTCTCTCTAGCTGTCACTCTCTTTTTATGGCGATGATGCTTCTTCTTCTTTCTACTGTCTTTCGATCTCTACCTCAACTACTACTTCACCTTCTCCTTTCACCATTTTCTTCACTTTTCTTCTTTTCTCATTCTTCTTCTTCTGCATGTTCCTTCCCTATACTATAAAAAAAAACCTCCTCCAGATGTTTTCTGGATTGTAATGGCTATTCATTTTTTCATTTTCTTCTTCTTCATTTTTTCTTTTCTTCCTTTTGCCCTTTCCCTCACTGATGCTTCTGATGGTATGTGATCTGATCTTGTTTTTTTTAATCTCTTATGGTTGTGAGAGAGGGGGATTTTAAAGAAATTAATGATTAATGAGATTTGCTATCCTGGTTCGCATTTGAGCTGAAAAGACGATTTTTCTTAATTGGAAATAATTATTGTTTAATCACACTATTAGACCCGACCTGATGTGTGGGTTCGGATATTTACACGAGGTTCAATCACGTGAAATATTAATAATTGGGGAGGATATGGCGGTGTAGGTGTTTGAACTGAAGAAAAACTCCATTATGCTTTGATACCATGTTAAATCACTACTGGACCCGAAAGTTTTAGCAATTGGGTTAAGAAAAATTTAATCTTTTTTATGTATTCTTAACTTGTTATTATGAGAGTCTTTGTTCTGTTATTGTAGTTCAAGCTTTGCAAGTTATATACACCTCATTGAACAGTCCTTCTCAGCTAACTGGTTGGATTGGTAGTGGTAATGGTGTTGATCCATGTGCTCAGTCATGGAAAGGGGTAATCTGTGAAGGCTCTGCGGTCGTTTCCATGTGCGTTTAAATTATGCTGTTTTCTTTTTCCTTCTGCGGTTTATTGCTTGATTACTGCATTTAGTTTAATGAATCTAATGCTTATTGTAACAGTGATGTTTCTGGGTTAGGACTCAATGGTACAATGGGTTATCTACTCTCAAATCTTTTGTCATTGAAAAAATTGTAAGTGAACTTTGCAATTTTTTATAATTCTCATGTGGGGCTGCCTAATTTTACAATTGTTATGTGTTATTTTATTTGACTTGTGATTCGATTGTATCTTATGTGTTTTTCAGAGATATGAGCAATAACAATATCCATGACACTATTCCTTATCAATTGCCGCCAAACCTTACGAGCCTGTATGCTTAACTAAATCTTACTCCTTTTCGTTTTGATTCTCTTGTTTGTTCTTTCTGTTTAGTTGCTTACATTTCTTCAATCATTGGTGCAGAAATATGGCAAAAAACAGTTTAAGTGGTAATCTTCCCTATTCCCTTTCCACCATGGCTCCTCTCAATTATCTGTGAGTGATTTTATAATTCTATGCATATCTTTACATTGTCATGCAATTATTTTTATAGTTGCCCCTGACTGTGTTCCTCTCTCAAAACCTTGGTTTAGGAATATGAGTCATAATTTACTATCCCAGTCAATAGGAGATGTTTTCTCCAATCTTACTGCCCTGGGGACCATGTAAGATTCTCTGTGAACCCTGTTGTTTCTTTTCTCTATTTATGTAATAATTTGCTCGACCGCTTCATGATCATAGTTTGTAATGATGTTAGTCATGGTAATACATATGAAACATATCTCGTGTTTGGATTTATGAGTTCATCATGCATTTTCCTTTTGTATCACAGGTAACTAGTTAATAAGAATAATAACCACCATGGAATGGCTCAATGCCAACAGTCAAAGGGGCAAGTCTAAGTCCAAATGTCTTTAAAGTCACGAGGTCAATCATTGTGGCCACCTAATCAAGATATTATATATATAACGGGTTTCTTAATACCAAATGTTGTACGGTCAGGTAATTGTGTCTTGAAATTAGTTGAAGTGTATAAAAGCTGGCCTTGACACCCACAATTAGTTATAACAAAAAAATTAACAAGAACATCCATAACAATATTTCAATTTAAAACCATGATGGACCTTCTTGGTTATGATAGAGTGGGAAAAAAGTGAGGTGCTTCTCAATCTCTGAGGACTTTACTAATGTGCAAGATTCTCATTATCTCATTCTTAAAAAAAAAACAATTCTCATTATTTCATCAGGTCATCAAAATTTATGCTTGAATCTAGCAAGTTTGGTTAAGGTACCCTTTTTAGTCTATATAGAGTGGATGTAAGTTGGATTCTTAAGTTTTGAGGATCCTACTAATGAGTATTTTAGATTTCTATTCTCCGTACGTGTTCTTGTCGGGTCATTATAATTCCAAACCTGAATCTATATCTGATTCAAGTGTATGAATCAAGGAATATTTACTTCTGAGTGAGTTAAAATCTAGTTAATTTTGAAGTTTGAGAATTTCATTAATGGCCATTCATAGATTCTCAGAATTAATATCTGCTCTCATTAGAAAATAACAACTGGATCTTGTTCTCATTTGATTCATGTATGACATCATTTCATTGTACTTTCAGGGATCTTTCTTTCAACAACTTCAGCGGAGATCTTCCTAATTCTTTCAGCTCATTATCCAATGTTTCTTCTCTGTGAGTTATTGAACTGCTGCATGCTTTCAAAAATTGTTTCTGAAGCTTCCGTGAAAAATTAATAATTTAATTCTCTTGGATCTGCACTGTTTTAGCTTGTTGCAGAACAACCAATTGACTGGTTCTCTTAATAATCTTATCAGTTTGCCATTGACTACTCTGTAAGTTCTTCATTGTTGGGGTTTCAGGTCCTGTTATCTATGTTTCTATTCTTATTGCTTCCTTCTATTCTTTTCAGAAATGTAGCAAATAATCATTTCAGTGGATGGATACCTCGGGAACTGAGTTCAATCCAAAATTTCATGTCAGTGACTGCTTGATTTTATTTTCACATTTATCTCGATATAATTAATCTTTTTCAGAGAGCTTATTAATATATATTCTATACAAAACAGATACGATGGAAATTCATTTGACAATAGTCCTGCACCACCTCCACCACCATATACACCACCACCTCCTGGAAAATCTCGCAATGGTACCGGCCATCCTGGATCTGGCACCCATACCACTCCAAGTTCTAATGGCAGCTCGTCTCACTCAAATAAAGGCTTGTCAGTCTTGGCTATAGTAGGGATAATTTTGGGTGCTGTAATTTTTGTACTCATTGTGTTAGCTGCTTTTGCTGTATTCATCCAAAAGAAGAAAAGGAAGAACAGTATTAGAGCTCCCAGTGGAAGGTTCTCTGTTGGCAATAGTGGTAGGTTCTATTCCATTTGATAACTGTAGGATGAATGACATTTATTAAGGTTTGGTTGGATCATTGTTTTGAAATGCTCGTCTACACGCGCCTCAGCACTTTTGAGGTTTTTTTTCCCTCTCCGTTTTAAGGTATTTTAAGGGGGAGAAGAGAAAATAACCTGATATGCCTTTTTTAAAACAATATCTAAGAAAAAGTTTTTTATTTGTTTAGTTTTTCATTATATAATTATTGATCCCGTACTGTAACTTTCACATATAAAATATTTATTTTTTAAATCATATATTATGAGCTTCACAAAAAAAAATTAACCCTTTTTTTCTTCTTCACGCTTATGTCCCAGGAAACTTCATTGTTTTAGTGCGTTTATCACTTTTTAAAACACTGTGTTGGATTGTGATGATTATGCTATTTGTTTTCCATTAGCTGAATTGATTTATCTACCATTTATTTCAGTGAATGCTGAAGTTCAAGAGCATAGGGTAAAAAGCATTGCTGCTGTCGCAGATCTTAAGCCCCTTCCTGCAGAGAAAATGACAGTTGAAAGATTACATGGGAAAAATGGATCTGTGAAAAGAATAAAGTCCCCTATTACTGCTACTTCTTACACTGTTGCTTCTCTTCAAAGTGCAACAAATAGCTTTAGCCAAGAATTCCTAGTTGGTGAAGGTTCTCTAGGTCGTGTCTACAAAGCAGAATTTTCGAATGGCAAGGTAACTTCATTTCATAATAAATTATTACATAAACAAAAGTTCATATTAGTGAAATCATTGAAGTTTCTTGCTCCATCCCATCCTACTAAGAAGAAGCCTGAACTTGTGCATAAATTTCTTGGAGAATGGCATACTAGATGAATCCATTACTTTCTGATACACTATCAATTATAAGTCTATGACTGATTGTCTCTTAATTAGTGATATTACAAAGTAATGACCTTCTTCCTATAACTCTTAGCGACTTGAAGTTGGATTGTTTTTGGTTAAATGATCTGGATAATTACTACCCTGCTTTCTATGAATTTCACAGTACAGGAAGGTATCTGATGGTAATCAATTCCTTATTATGGTCGTTTATTAGAAATTTCCTTTATCTGATGTATAAAAGTGAATAAGCTTGATCTAGTAAAAAGTTATCAACCTGATTTGTTTACATTTGGCTCTTAATAAGTTTAAAATATATCAGTCATTCTTCTTTTTACTATTGTACTTGGCATCATTACACCCTTGCAGTCATCTAGCCTATTTACTTATTTTTACTGCCATATAACAAATATGAAATAGCTCTTTCAGCACTTGTTTCTCATTCACGTATGCTGTTTTCTCCATCATTTTGAGCTAACTAATTGTGCTTTTTTGAATGCAGATAATGGCAATTAAAAAGATTGACAATTCAGCATTATCACTACAGGAGGAAGATAATTTTCTTGAAGCAGTCTCAAACATGTCAAGATTGAGGCACACAAACATTGTCACGCTAAATGGTTATTGTGCAGAGCATGGGCAGCGTCTTCTAGTTCATGAGTTCATTGGAAATGGAAGTTTACATGACATGCTCCATTTTGCTGAAGATAGTACTAAAACCCTGACTTGGAATGCACGTGTCAGGGTAGCTCTTGGAACTGCTCGAGCTTTAGAGTATGTAAAGTTAATTACAACTTAAATATATTCTTTTGAATGTGTTGGGTGGTGGGAGCAAACAGTCGGTCCAATTTTGTTCTTATTTGAAGCTTTTGCATTGTAGATACTTGCACGAGGTGTGCTTGCCTTCTGTTGTACATAGAAATTTGAAGACAGCAAACATATTACTCGATGAAGAGCTCAATCCCCATTTATCGGACTGTGGATTGGCTGCCCTTACACCCAACACAGAGCGGCAGGTTAATACTTGAGGACTATCATCCTTTTATGCTAATATATAGTTTCTTGTCAGTTTTTTTATTACAGAAGTGATGCTTGCAGGTTTCGACACAAATGGTTGGCTCGTTTGGTTATAGTGCTCCAGAATTTGCCTTATCAGGAGTTTACACTGTTAAAAGTGACGTGTACAGTTTTGGGGTGGTGATGTTGGAATTATTGACTGGCCGGAAGCCACTTGACAGGTAAATTGATTCCACTTTTAATTGAAGTTACTACATACATGTGAGTGAATATATCCATTTCTTCCTTTTCTGATTTATCTGTGTAATTTCTCCTATTTCTTTGGTTTTTGTTAGTTCCAGGGTGAGATCGGAGCAGTCACTTGTTAGATGGGCTACCCCCCAACTTCATGATATAGATGCCCTGGCAAAAATGGTAGATCCTACTTTGAATGGCATGTATCCTGCAAAATCACTGTCTCGCTTTGCCGACATTATTGCTCTGTGTGTTCAGGTAAAACTTCTTTAGTAGTTGTATTGTAGACAGTAGAATGCAAATCCCCTAAGTTCAAGAAAGGGGCAGGAGATTAAATTTTAAACAATGAAAGCAAATTTGTCAAAGCTTACCGAGATTCACGTCGAGTAGCCCACTGCTAAGTTCATAACTTTTCGAGTTTTCTCGTGCAGCCTGAACCTGAATTTCGACCTCCCATGTCGGAAGTTGTGCAAGCATTGGTACGTTTAGTTCAGAGGGCCAGTGTTGTCAAAAGGCATTCTAATGACGAGTCAGGTTTTACTTACAAGACCCCGGATCACGAGGCGGTCGACTTACAGTTTTGACCTATGAACTACTTTCAACTTCTGGACAACTAGTAATTTTGTCAACAACTACCCATAAGCCAAGCTCCTCAGGGATGACACAAGAGCAATCAGGTGAAAACCAAGCCAATATGTATCTAAATCAGATAAGTCAAACTATGTAATTATAATTCATAAATATATATTCTGTTGCCAATTATAACTTATTACCAAATTAGAGTGTATAGCGGGAAATGGTTCCTACATATAGCTTCAGCCTTTTCTTCAATAATTTGATGTGAAGTTGGGGGGATCTTTTTGGGGCATAATAAAATTCTCTTTGTTTTGAGTATTTAATACGAGACTATTATGGTTCTTTAATACCCAGGGGAGGGGATTCAAGCTTACAACCTCGGGGATATATTATATTCCAAGGGCCCGTTTGAGATTACTTTAAAAAACGTTTTCTATTAGTTATCAAAAACACTTTCTTTATTAAAAAAATACATTTAAATACTTCTAAAAGTTACCTCAAACTAACACTAAGTTTGAAACTTTCCTTTTAAAGCATCTATGTAAATTGTTATTTTACTTGCGTGAGTATACGGCTTTAGAGAAGAAAATGAGGGAGAGGGAATGACACAAAAGGAAAAGGAAAAGAAAAATAGATGGAAAATGTTTTTGGGCTATTATCACATATACCTAATATCGAGTCTCAGTTTTCAAAAAAACCACAAATATTTAAAAATATCAAAATTACCCCACACATAATTTTTTTATGAAAATTTGATTATAATTGATATATTATTTTTGTAAATTTACATTATTGATATAAATTTAATACTAGAATTTACATTACTGATAAATTATTATTGTAAAATTACATCAATGATATATCATTAAATTAATATAATTTCAAAAAATGGGTAAATCTGATATAAACAATAAAATGTGGCATATATGAAAACAAGACTCAAAAGTTGGCTACCACGCATAATTTTCCAATGTTTTTAGGGGACCCTTTTGTAAACACACGTGTGAGAAACTTCTAACCTCGGTTTCAATTGAATATTTTAATTTACTATAAGTAATTAATTGATCAATTTAAAGGATTAAGGGTGGTATTTACAATAATTCTATAGTATGTGGGGTGAATATTTAATAATCCTTATTTTTTTAGTTGCTATATTCGTAATATTGAGTTTTAATATGTTATATCAATAATTCGCCCAAATTTCAACCTGATTTATTCAGTCCCAAGGTTATCTGTATAAAAACTAATGTGGAACTATGATTAACTTTTTTTTTTTTACTTGGTAATGAATTTTTAAATAATAAAATATTATTTATTCATTGAAAAATAATTCATCCTCTCTTTCCTCCATCTTTCACTTCCTTCTTACTCCCCCACCACTCCCCTCTCATCCCTCTCTCATTGCGGGGCAGAGCCATAACTTTTTTTAAGGGGTAAAAACTATATAAAGTTATTTTTAATAAATGAAAGAAAAATAGATAAAATACATTAAAATTTTCATTTTATATCAATACCTTTTCATTTTTTTCATTTAAAAACCATCCTCCATTTCTCCCACCTGTTGTCCACCCTGCTTGGCCCTTCCTCTAAGGGGTTGTTGTGTAACAAACGTTCCATCTGTTCCTGAATACCTTCTTTCAAAAAGATAAAGAGAGTATATATATATATATAAAAGAAAATAATATTATTTTTTTCCTCTTTTTTTTTTATTTGTTCATACTCTGTCTCCTCACGTTCAATTAACACTTTATACATAGTTGAAAGGTTCAATTAAATTATTTGGTTATAAGACTCAAAAGTATAGTCTAGGGGAGTTGAAGGGCGGGCGGGAATGGTCAAGATTCACCTTAGATACAATACAAATAGAATCCGATTATCTTTTCATATCATATTCAATTTGTTCATTTCCCCCTACTTGACTTTCTAAAACATATCTAAACGATGTGCGTGATACATAGTTCATGATGTTAAATTTGTTTAGCGTTCATCCTATTAGCTTAGCTCGGCTCATCCAAAATAAGTATCTTAAAAATTTGATAATCTGGACAAATCTCTAATTGTATTTTATTTATTTATTTATAATCAATAATAATAAGATGAATAAGACTTCATTCTATTACCATGCTATATCTATAAGAGAACTTACAAATGTATTTGAATATCTTGAGTTGTAGAAGTGAGGATTAGTTTCGTATTATTTAATGAGCATCTTATATTTTATAAAAATTGGGGATAATATAACCCTTACATAAGAGCGTCCTACCCAACTTTCAGGCATTAAGATACGCTTTAAGAAAAAAACAGCAAACAAAATCATTTAAGCATCTTAAAAAAACAAGCCAACGATTATATAGAATTTCAAAGAGAATAGATATAGAATCTATGGATGATAGATCAAGTAGTGACAATTGATAGTGGGATATGAGAGAGGGATACTTACAAGAGAAATGGGATGCTCACGTTTGATTAGGCAGAGAAGGGGAGGGCAGGAAGCTAATCAAATGTCATATATCTCACTCTTATATCACCATTATCAATGGGCCGAGTCGTCAGGCTCGAACCCAACGAACTTATACTTTTAGTCGAATCGAGTAGGCTCGGTCCAATCTAAAATTTTAAGGTTCGGGCTCGCTCATGGGCTAGACTCATCGAGCCGAGCTTGGCTCGGCCTAACTCGTTGGAGTGAGCCAAGCTCGGTTTATCATATGAGTTCATTTTTGTATTACATTTTCTCAAAAACCAATGGTGCATAACAAGTATTTGTTTACATATTTCCTATGACATAACTAATATGAGGACATTCAACCATTTTAAAAGAAATTATTTGTTTACCTACTTTGCAATATGTATTAGTGTAATGAGTAGTCAAACAAAAAAAAAGTTTTCAAAACCGCTTATTATTATTTTTTATCTTTAATTTTTAAATTGGTAATAATATAAAGTTTTATTTAAATAATAAATAAATATTGCGAGCTTTTATTTGGGCCGAGTTCGAGCCAGCTCGTTGGATCGACCCTATGGAGGCTCAAACGAGCCGACTCGTTTAAAAAAAGGGAGGCTCATATCCAATCCAAACATTTACTAAGTCGAGTTGAGCCTGCCCGTCAAACATTGACTTTCGGGCCAAGCCCGAGCCGAGCTTGGACTGGCCTTTAGGCCGCGAGCTGGATGATGATGGTGACTTTTATATTTTTAGATCAAAAGATATTATTACCATTTATTACATATTTACCTCATTCTCTCGTTTATTTTTTTTTTCAAAAATGACATTCTTAAATTGACATTTTCTAAAATAGTAAATGTTTTGAAAAAAAAAAAAAAAAACCCCACCAATTTCATACTCAGATTGTCTAATCTGGGTTATTGGCAAACAACCTCATTAATCCGATCCACCGGAATTTCTCCCAAGTTACAACCCCTACAAGTAAGACTAATTAGGCGTATACATTTTAGATACAAAACGGTTTCTTTCCATTTATAGATAGAGCTCAAATAGTAAGAATAAAATAATTATTCTATAGAGTTTAATAATCCATGGATCATAGTTTTTCTTTTTAATATCATTATATAATTGAATAATTAAATTAATTTCCTATCTCTTAAATATTATTTTCTTAATTTTGATACTCAAATTAAAATATATATGATAAGGAAAAAGTTATTCTATATTAGATGAAGGATTGGCTATTTTATCATAAATATCCATATGAATTTAATTTTCAAGTTTACTGCAATTCTTATGCCAGAAGAAAAAAAGAGTAGGTTTTGTTCCCTGATAATGATCCGATATTTATTACATTAAAGAAACAAATTCTCACAATCAATAATACATATTTTATTTCTTTCCTTGCTTTTAAAAGTGTTTTTAAATGTTTTCAAATAAGCACTTTCTTTATTAAAAAAAACTTTTAAACACCACCAAAAGTTATCACAAACGAGCATTCCAGACGAACTTAACAGAGATTGGACTCCTCACAACATATTTACCAGAAACCCATTTGATATACCCTTCAGCAAACTCGTCAGGATCTTCAAAAATGCTCCGAATAAAAGTCACTGTATATTTCAATTTTTGATTCACTTCGGAGAAAGATAAACTTTGGGGTCGAACTCTTACTCGAACTGCCGTTGGCGGCTCGATATTTACCCAATAAACTGAATTTGCAGCACCAACATTTGTCACTGTTCTTGTGAACGTTTGCATTTGAAAGTTTCTCAGTGTAATAAAAAATGATGGATAATTCAATTGCCCTTCTGGTATCTTTGATATTTGTGAGCAAACTACTGATCTTCCGACGATTATCGAAACTTCGGCGTCTTTATACAAACCACAGAGGTAAGGTATGTAATCATCTGGTTGAATATCATAAACCAATCCTGGATCCGCCGCTGCAGCCGGGTTTACATGACCTGCACCCATAGCGAAGAAGTTTGCTGGTTTCATGTCTTGATCCCATATTGGCCCACCTTGAGTATTTGTTATATTAGCAGTTGTCATTATAGCAGATTTAATAGCTGCTGGTGACCACTCAGGATGATAGCTTTTGATTAGAGCCGCGATTCCGCTAAGATGAGGACACGACATCGATGTTCCCGATATCATGTTGAATGTTGATTTTGTGATTATGGTTTTGTCTAATGGGACGGGCCACGCTGCTAGGATGTTTACACCAGGGCCTGTTATGTCCGGTTTCAATATGCCGGGGGTCACGAGGCTGGGACCGCGGGATGAGAAAAAAGCTACGGCGGGATCAGAGGAAGAGCTTCGATTTATGATAGTTCCTTTGAATAAGATTGATGCTGATGGATTTTTTGTTGATTTAATATAGGATTTGATCTTAAGTCCAGCCACATAAGTGGTATAAGTTGTTGGAAGAACATGGTTTTCGGCGAAAGTAGTAAACCCTCTTTGTTGTTGGTTAATGAGGATCATGGCTGCTCCACCTGCATTTTTAACTACAAACCCTCTCACAATGTTACTAATTGTTCTATCCACCTCGCAAACAACAATCTTTCCTTTCACATCAATATTATCCAATGACCCTTGACGGCAAATTGCAGCCGCGGTTTGATTTCCATTCTGCCCTGGATATACAAGAGGTAAGAATGGTGATGAGTAATTGTTTGGCTGGAAGAGTGATTCACCCTCATACTCGTCCCCATTTCCGAGCTTTGCTACTGCTACGATGCGTCGATCACTTGTGCTTGCGGCGACGGTAAGAATCCAAGGTGCATCATTAGATAATGTGCTATTAGAAGGGCCTGCATTTCCTGCTGAACAACTAACGAAAATTCCTTTTCGAATCGCTGCATATGTGCCTACAGCGATGGGGTCGCTGAAAAAAGTAGGCTTTGGGCCCCCAAGGGAGATAGAGAGCACGTCAACCCCATCGTCAATCGCAGCGTCTAGTCCGGCAAATATGTCGCTATTCGAGCAACCTCCATCTACAGAGCAAACTTTATATATTGCAACATGAGCTAACGGTGCTATCCCAATTGCTGTCCCGTTGGCATTTCCCAAGACATTAGCTCCCTCCACAAAAGCGCCTGCGGCCGTGCTTGCGGTATGTGTCCCATGCCCATTTTCATCAACAGGTGACTCTCCCACCATGAGTTCATTGGCAAGATGAAAAGTTCTAGCACCGATCAACTTGTTATTACATTCCGAGGCTTTCAATTCGCATCTTCCTTTCCATTTAGCGGGCGGAGGCGGCATTCCTTCATCGTTAAATGAAGGGTGACCGGGAGTAACCCCTGTATCCAATACTCCTATAATCACTCCTTTTCCAAAGTTGGAATCTTTCCAAAATCCTGATTGTTGGTTCAACCCCAAGTAGTTAGGGGTATGAGTTGTGTGCAATTCTAATAAACTATCAGGAATTGCTGAGATGAAACCATCATTCTTTTCCATAGCTTTGACTTGTTCAGGTGTAAGTCTTGCAGAAAAACCACTCATCACATTCCGATATGAATAGAGTAAGTACGGCGATTCATCATCGATAGAAGTTGCGGCAACTTCTTCCAAGAACGACATATGCCAACTCTCTAGATCAATAGGTGTTTCTCCCAAAACTCCCATCTCAGGCTTTTTGACATGGACAATATAGGTTTGGAGTTTGTTTGTTGGCATGGAGATGATTGAAGGCTCATTTTTCGTGGCAGTATTGCCATTAATATTAAGCAAGAGAAAGAGAAAAAGGGATGGAAGAATCACCATGATCTGTGACAAGTTTTCAGTCAGGGAAGACCGAATTCTAAATCTTGGTGCCTTTTGTGTTTGAATCAATGAAGAGATATATAAAAGAAAGAATTAGCTAGGTTTTGGCAAGTGGGTTACTATTATTAAAAAAATATATATCACGTTCCATAGTTTGGATAAAATATGTGGAGTTGTTGTTTTTTAATTTGTATTTTTTAAATTTTCCACTTATATATCTCAAGAAATAGCATATTAGATGAAGGGTATTTTTCAAAATGTCTTGTTTTAATTATAAATTTTAAAAATAACTTTTAAAAATAGAACTTTTTCTCCAATACCCTTATTAGAGGTGAAAGCTAAAACCTCGACCCCGCCAAACCCGCTTAATAAACGGGGCGGGAGAATTTTTTTCCCCGTTTAATAAACGGGGCAGGGGTGGGGAAATTTCCCCATATACACCCGCCCTACTCCGTTTATCTACTTTAATTGTTTTTTTCTTCTTATAATTTAATTTCCCTAGGCTTATTTGTATATGGATTATCATAGAGAGTTTTACTTGTTTATTTTTATGTTCTATTAGGGTACTACTATCATTAAAAAAAATTGATTTTTCAATTAAAAAAATGTATTAATCATGTATTTTTAACATTTTTCCCACCCCGTTTAGCCCCCCGTCTCACCTCATCCCGCCCCCGTTTAATAAACGAGGCGGGGTCCGGGGAAGGGGATTGAGTTAATTGGGGCAGGGCGGGGTGTAAACTGGGTGTTTACACCCCACTCTGGCCCGTTTACACCCCCAACTCTTATAATAATCATAAAAAACAATAATGACATTCGTTGTCATTATACAATATAAAATAAGAAAAAATAATGAAAACGAATTAATTAATTTAATGAAAATAATTTATTAGTTTAATGAAATAGAAAAGAGAAATTTTATTGGGTAACTGATTTTGATGCTGTATTTAAAAATATTTCATCACTAAAACAATATTTATAAAAATAGCATTTTTTACCATGTTAAGTAGTGATTAAAATGATTTTTATGTGTCAATCAATAATTCACTTATTGAAAATGTATATAAATCATGGATTTCACGAACTTAAAATTTATTATATTTACAAACATATATTTTTATAATTTTTTCTTTCTTTCTAGATTTGCATACATCTCAACCAAAAAACTGCTATTAAAAAAAAAAAAAAGTCAAACTTTACTATTTTTGAAATTAAGATAGAAAAAGTTGCTACTTGTTGTAATCTCTTTTAAGCTATTTGAATTTAATACCTAATATTTTAGTAAAATTTAATTTTGGTCGGTGCAATTTAAATTTTAGCTAACTTATACAAAATATCCCTAACCTATAAAATTGGTTTTAATTTTATCTTTAACGTTTTAAAAGTTTCAATTCTACCCCGTGGCGGAGCCAAGATTTAAATCAAGGGGGACACACAAGTAAGCTGCAACTTAAAATTTCCAAGCCAATAGAAAATGAATCGAATCCGACTAAAACCTATTGATATTCAATAACTTCATATGCTTATGTGTCAAAATTGATTCACGTATCAATTTCAATTTTGACACGTAACCGATTCTTTTTCGAATTTTATTTTTTTTAAATTTTTTTAATCAGTTTAGTGTTGATTTTAATCAAAATTGACATAAACTGAACTAAAAACACCTCTAACAAGTAAAATGAATTTTCCTTGAATTTCATTAATAATCAAACAGTAGTATTTATACAAAAGCTTTGGTTAATAACAAACTAATAACCAAGCTAACAACTTAATAACAATGCTGACATCATCTTAAAACTAACTCCAAACTAACTAACTACTCTTATTACAATAGTATTCTAATACACCCCCGCAAACTCAAGGTGGAACAGCTTTCACCAAGAGTTTGGAACGTAACAGCAAGAATTGAGAGTTTGAGAGTGGTTTTGTTAAGATGTCAGCCTTTTGAGCTTGAGAAGGTACATGTCTAACATCGAGGTCTCCGCTAGCCACTTTTTCACGAACAAAGTAGAGGTCTAATTCGATATGCTTTGTGCGTGCATGTTGAATGGGATTAGAGGCAAGAAGAACAGTACTTAAGTTGTCACACCAAATAATGGGGCTTCTAGGCAAAGAGATCCGCAACTCAAATAACAAGGATTGCACCCATGTTATTTCAGCTGCAGCAGCAGCCAAGCTTCTATACTCTGCTTCAGTACTACTAAAGGAAACAACAGCCTGTTTCTTCGAGCTCCAAGAGACTAAGTTCCCCCCAAAATAGACACAGAATCCAGTTGTGGACCTTCGATCATCTTGATCCGATGCCCAATCAGCATCACAATAGGCTACCAGATCAAGAGAAGGAGAAGGAGTTAGACATAAACCATGATGAAGAGTTCCAGCCAAATACCTGAGTATGCGCTTGACAGCTTTCCAATGACTGAGTAATGGTGTCTGCATAAACTGACAGACCTTGTTGATTGCAAATGAGAGGTCAGGTCGTGTAATTGTAACGTATTGTAGAGCACCAACAGTGCTTCTGTACAGATGAACATCATCAAATAGAACACCACCATGTTTGGATAATCTCTCAGTACTAGCCATTGGAGTGGCAATAGAACTAGCCTGATGCATATTTAGCTTAGCAAGCAGATCACAAATGTATTTGGATTGATTCAAATACAAGCTACCTTCTTGAAAACAAGCTTGAATACCAAGAAAATAGTGAAGTTGTCCAAGATCCTTAAGTGCAAATGAGCTATGCAACTTGGATACTAGAGATGAAATAAAAGAGTTGTTAGTACCCGTGATGATTATATCATCAACATACAAAAGTAAAATAACAAACAGTGAGTTAGATGATAATATGAACATGGACTGATCAGACCTTGCTGTTTTGAATCCAAAAGCACAAAGAGCAGAACTTAATTTGTTAAACCAGGCCCTGGGAGCTTGTTTTAGGCCATACAATGCTTTGGTCAGTTTACAAACATATTCAGGATGCATATGATCAACAAAACCCAATGGTTGTTCCATGTAAACATCTTCAATAAGGGAGCCATTTAAAAATGCATTGTTGACATCAAGTTGTCGAATACTCCACTTATGAGTCAAGGCCAAAGTAAGAACAATTCTAATAGTAGTTGGTTTAACAACAGGGCTAAATGTTTCATTGAAATCAAATCCAGCCATTTGGTTGTACCCCTTAGCCACCAACCGAGCCTTATACCTCTGAACAGTGCCATCTGAGTTCTCCTTAACTTTAAACAACCATTTGCAACCAATTAGTTTCCTATTAGGAGGATGGGGAACCAAAGTCCATGTTCCATTTTTAATCAAAGCAGCATATTCATCATGTTAGGAATGGTGTCCTAGAACTTGTAATTATTTAATAATAATAATTTATTAAGAATAAATTAAATAAATAAACATAAGTTCTTTATATTATCTAGATTGATTCAATTAATGATATTAGGAATATATAGAAATATATAAATATCAAACATTCAAATAGTAAACCCTAAGTTACTCTTATGAAATCACGACTTAGTATGTGAGTCATACGAGAGGATTAAAGTCGAGATGAGTAACTTAAACGTGTCTACAGGAAACGGATAACGGTTGGGAACCCTTATTCTGGTAACATTGTTGATAGCTTCGCATTTTGTTTATAGACAAATGATCGAATCCTGATCATTCATGTGGGAGACATGAAATGGAAGTATCATATGCAATGTTGATTGTATAAGACAGGACCACGATGTTCGATCAAATTTCTCATTAGTACCGTTTACGAGAAATGATCGAATATCAAACTAAGTTTATCAACCGTGATATATCTCAATCCCTGAGTGAAATGCGGACTCCTATTTGTGGAGTTATGTTCTTTGATTCACATGGTTGAGAGCGATCCGTAAGAATGCTCAATACACTCTGTTTTGGGAACATAGCTAGATAAGTAGGCTGGGAACGCATCTTCACGAGATGGAATTCATAACTTTCCTATAAATTAACCGGTATCGGTGCGATACCCAAAAATTTTAGGAACTTTAGGAAACTCCTTGATGTACCGATTCGAGACATGAACAAGTGGCGCCACGACTTCTATTGATCACGAAGTATATTATCTCTAGTTCGACTAAAGATAAAGTTCATTGGAGAATCTCGGGAACACAAGGATAAAGCGGTAATTATAGGGGCAAAACGGTAAATTTATCCTTTGTAATTATGAGGGTTCCACGTGAAGGATTATATCACGAGATATAAATAAAGATAAACTAAATGGACATAACTCATCTATAGTGAGGGGAGTTCAGCTATGAATCTATAGTGGAATTATTCATAGTTAGATAATAAGTAATTAACTGATTATGAGTTAATCAATTAATTGACTAATTATTAAGCCCATGATCTATAGGTCCATCGGGTCCCTATGCTAGCCCAAATATCGTAGTCGCGAAATCAAGTAGAAGAAATGGAAAGTTTAAGTAAAGTGAATTACTTAAAATAGGCAATATTAATTGTTTAAATATTGAGTATATTTAAATGGTAATTAATATAAACATTATTAATTGTTTAAATAATGAGTTTATTTAAACAGGAAATTAATAATGAAATATTATTAATTAGATATTATTAATTATTTAAATATTGAGTATATTTAAATGGTAATTAATAATTTGAAATTAATTGACAATTATTAATTGTTTAAATAATTAATTTTATTTGAACGGAAATTAATAATTAAAATTAATTAATTAATAATAAAATATTGTCAATAAAATTATTAATTAAATAATGAGTTTATTTAATGGAAATTAATAATTATAATATTTATTATTAATTATTTAAATAATGAAAATTATTTAAATGGAAATTAATAATTAAATATAAATTTGATAATATTTAGTCGGGAGAAAATATTAATTGTTTAAATAAAATATTTTATTTAAATGGTAATTAATAAATAAATTAATTAAGTTGGACTTATTAATTTAAGAGAGAATTTCAATCGAATTGGATTAATGAACCCAATTGGAATTGGCCCAAAATAATTTATTAAATAAATTAGAATTATTTATTAATTATTAAAGCCAATTTTCGGCTATATAGATAATTTGTAGGAGATAATTATTTGAATTATATCCTATAATAATTATATAGATTTATTTACCCAAGATAAATAAAATAAAGAAAAGAAAATAATCTCCTATTTATCTATGGCATTTTCGAAATTGCAAGATAAAGGAAAGAGATAATCTTTATTCTTTTTGTATTTATCTCTATAGATTAATCCTAATGTGATTAGGATTCCTATTTTCCTATAAATAGGAGGGTTGGGTCATTCATAAATTACACAATTCAATTCCTTAGAAATTCGAATTCTCTCTTCTTCCCTTCTCCCCCTTTGGCCGAAATTCCCTATTCAAAATTGGGAAGAAAATATTTTTCTTCTTCCCAATTTCTTCTAAAGTTCGATCCCACAATCGGATTTCGTTTGATCGATCGGGATATAGCGTAGAAGATCCGGTGTTGCTGAGGATTTGATGCTGTAAAGAAACCTCCAACCGATTCTCCATATTTTACTCAATGTAAGTTCCGGTTTTAATTTTCGAAATTAAGCATGAATCTACATGTTTTTATCACAAATTGCATGATGTTAATAGATCCGTTATTAAATGTTAATAAGTTTACTAAATAAATTTCCGCTAATTTAGTAAATCATCCCTTCACATCATCCATGGCAGATTTCCACAAAGGATCAGCCAAAGCATGTTTTGGATTAGAGGGTTCTTTGGAAGACAACAAGACTTTAGGTTTAAAAATTCCAGACTTCCCCCTTGTAATCATGCCATGATTATTCTTCACTAATTGAGAAGAAGAACTAGATGTAGCAGATGTAGAGACCTCCAAACTGACAGTTGGAGAAGTTACAATAGGTGTGTCATGAACATTTGAAGTACCAGGATCAGACAAGAGTAATGGAGAAGAGTTATTCTGTAATTCATTACATGGAGAAGATTCTATCGCATTAGAAAAATCAGAGGAACACACCCTTGGCCGTGATATAATTGGAGGATTGGCTAAAGGTTGAAAAGAATTAGAATTTACAACAGTAGAGATTTGATTTTGAAACATTGATATATAAGGAAAAGAATGTTCATCAAAGAGAACATCCCGTGAAACAAAAATTCTCCCAGAGGAGTCTATGCATCTATACCCTTTATGATGAGTGCTATATCCTAGAAACAAGCATTGCTTGGACTTGAAATCAAACTTATGTTTGTTATAAGGTCTCATGTTGGGAAAGCAGGAACAACCAAAGATTTTAAGCATTTTATAATCAGGTTTGATATGAAAAAGAAGTTCCAAAGGAGTCTTTCCAGCAATAACAAGTGAGGGTAGCCTATTTATAAGAAAGACACTAGTAAGGACAGCCTCATCCCAGTACACCAAAGGCATTTGAGCATTGGCTAGAAGTGTAAGAGCCATTTCAATAATGTGTCTATGTTTTCTTTCAGGAAGGCCATTTTGTTCATGAGTATGGGGACAAGAATTTCTATGTACTATGCCATTATCTAGACAAAACTTAGAAAACACCCTATATTCCCCACCCCAATCAGTTTGAAGCGCCTTTAATTTGAATCCTAATTGAAGTTCAACAAGTTTCTTGAATTGTAAAAAACAAGTAAAAGACTCTGATTTTTGTTGCATAGGATAAACCCAAGTAAACCTTGAAAATGCATCAACAAAATGAATATAATATCTATAATTTCCAGAGGAAAGCATAGGAGAAGGACCCCAAACATCAGAATACACTAATTGTAAAGGTTCAGTGTAAACAGTGGAGGAAATTGGAAAGGGAAGTTTATGTGCTTTACCTAGACAGCAAGCATTGCAAAAATCAATTGCATTTTTATTAGAAACAGAGATATTACATGAATCCAGAACAATTTTTGTTGTTCTAGCAGAAGAATGACCTAAACGACAATGCCATAGACGAAACACAGAATTTAAAGGCATAACAGTATTTGAAGAACTAGAAGAAGTAGTGGAATGCATAACAAGTGCTTCCTTATTAACGGACTGACCCCTTAAATGTGATTGCTGGAAGGACCTCTTAATTGGAAGAGACGAAGGATGAAATGCATAGAGCCCTCCTTTAAGAGTCCCGTGCATTAGAACCTCCTTGGTAACCTGATCTTTGACAAGACAGAAGTCAGAATGGAATTCAAAAAAGACATTATTATCTTTTGCAAAAGTGGAAACACTGATAAGGTTTTTGGTAATTGATGGAACATGAAGAAGATTAGTGAGAACTAAAGATTTAGATTGAACTTTGGATGGAAATATGGATTCTCCAATATGATGAATTGAAACAAGATAACCATTACCCATATGTATCTTATCCTTACCTTGATATTCAGTTTTCATATTCAAATTCTGGATATCTGCTGTGACATGGTTTGTAGCACCAGAATCCGGAAACCAGTGGTCATCATTAACAGAGGCTGGAGTTGCCATATACGAGGCTAACTGTGCTTGCATTTGCTGAGGAGCAACTGGAAGGTGTTGTGATGCATAGTTACCATGAGAATGGTAATTTCCAGGCGATGCTTGAGACGGATTACCTATCTGAGCACCCAATCCCTGAAAATTTGGATCAAATCGCCCATAGCATTTGCCTGACAAGTGCCCCATTCGTCCACATAGCTGACACTGAGGACGATTATTAGACTGCCAATGATTCTTACCCCGATAATTTCCAGGATTACCTTTGGTTTTATTCGATCCTTTTTGTGAAGCAGAACTGCCCTGAGAATACTGTGAAGTCTGATTGGAAGCATATGAATTTCTACCATAATTCTGATTTTGCACAAGATTTACAGACAAATGTCCAGGTTCTTTCATACGTTTTTCGAGACGTATCTCATGAGCAAGCAACAAGGATTCTACTTCTTCAACTATATACTCGTCCTTTCGAGAATGAATAGACACAACAAATGAATCATATTCAGCAGATAATCCATCAAATATTGCATCAATATGTTCAGAGTCAGACACAGCAGCACCAACAGAAGCTAATTGATCAATCGTATGCTTGATTTTGAGAAGATAATCTCCTAGAGATAAAGATCCTTTCTTCGTTTCCTTGAGCTGATCACGAAGTTGAGACAATTTGGCTTTGGTTTTGGAGGCAAAGAAGGTTTCCAAAGTGAACCAAATCTTCGAGGAAGTATCACAACCAACTATTTTCGTCAGAATTGGGGCTGAAATTGAAGATAACAGCCAGGAAACAAGAAGATTGTCCTGTGCATCCCAATCAAGAAAGGCAGGATTGAAAATTCCATGAGATTCATCCTCAGATGTGAGATACCGTGCAGGAACATCTGGATTTGGATTAAAAACATATTTCTGTAGACGATGACCTCTAATTGCTGCCTGAATTTGTTGACGCCAAAGCAAGAAATTGCTTTGATCTAGTTTAACAGAAACTTTATGTGAAAATGTAACAATCTTCATTGATGATTCAGTCGAAGATTGAGCCATCACCGATGAACTTGGCATTGGATTCGAAGATCCTGAAGCAGCCATTTGAGAGAGAAAGTTCTCGAAGAAAAAAAAAAGGAAAAAGGGTGAAAAATAAGGTTGAACTCACCTTTTCCTTGAGAGAAACGGTGATTAAAGAAAAGTGGGAAATCGCTGTCAATGACTTTTTACAAGATCTTGACAGTTGGCGGAAGAGAGAGAGTGAGCATGTGGCTCTGATACCATAACAAGTAAAATGAATTTTCCTTGAATTTCATTAATAATCAAACAGTAGTATTTATACAAAAGCTTTGGTTAATAACAAACTAATAACCAAGCTAACAACTTAATAACAATGCTGACATCATCTTAAAACTAACTCCAAACTAACTAACTACTCTTATTACAATAGTATTCTAATAACCTCTAACATGCAATTATATAAAATAAAAAAATTTGAGTACATGCAAATTTTATAATTAATGATTATAATATTAATAACTATGAATATAAAATCAATATATTCATCAGTGGTATTTAATTTCTTTAAAATTAAGTAAGTAAATATTAATAAATTTTAATCTATTTTATATTTTTTTTGTTCAAAATCATTCTATTTATAATAATAATAATTATATAAACCTTCCAAAAATAAATTATATAAACGAAAAATTTATTGGAAATAATATTTATAATAAAACATTAAATATATAAAAGAAAGAACAAAAGTGTAATAATAATTATATAAAGTTTTCAAAAAAATAAATGTAACATCCCGTATTTTTATTAATTTCCTTTTAATATTTATTGGAAAATTTTGGATAAGTTTTGGTATTTATATTTAAATATTCTTTTTCAGGATTTATATAATAACTATTTATCATTTATTAGAGATAAATGATTTTAAAAAAAAGAATAAAAAAAAGGAAGAAAACGTGTAAATGAGGAAAAAAGAAGAGAAAGTGGGTTTCTTCTTCTTTTCACGTGAAAGACAGTTTGCAGAGGAAAAAGGTAGGGTTTCTTTCTTCTTCATCTTCTTCTTTCTTGCCACCAATCCAAGAGGTTTTGGGTTAATCAATTAACCTTTTCTTGGTATTTAGGTATGATTCATTATAGGTTTTCCCTTTGGTGAAGGTTTGGTGGAGTTTGGAAGAGTTCTCATCAAATTTCAAGATCAAGGTAATGGAATTTCTTCCTTTAAAATTTTGGAATTTCGTTTAATTTACGTTTAAAAACCCATCAAATCATTACTTCTTCTTCTTCAAATTCCTATTTGCTTTCAATCCCATTCAAACCCTAGAAACCCTAATCTATTTTCTTTTTGAAAAACCCTCCTACCAAGTCAATCTACCGTTAAACGACACACATAATGATGCCACGGGGCCGTTGGCAGCGGCAGCAACAACCTCAAGGGTAGCCCCAATTGGGGCTGTTCTTACGTGTTTTGCGACCCGCGGCTTCGTGTGTTGTTCGTAGTATATTTCCTTTATACTTTTAGGTGTTTTAGGATAGATTTTTAAGTGGTTTAAGTGCCATTTCAGGTTCTTAAATTACTTGGGAAGGAAGTTCAAAATGTGGAAAAACTAGCTTGAAAAGGTGAGTAGAATTGTGTTAAAAACTAAATTGTATCATGTTTGTTTTTCTTATTCTTTAATAGTTTAAATCTCTAATTTTTGAGCATGTAATTGGGTGTTTAGATGCATGCTAAAGAGGTTTAGGGGCTGAATGTTTAATTTGAGAAATTGGAATAAAAGTATGCCGAAACTTGGAATTAAAGAATGTGATTTTTGACTATCGATAGCAATTATTGGCGAAACTGAATGTATGAGTTCTTCTTGACTTCATTTGGGTGTTTAAGCATGTTTATGGAAGTTTTATTTTACATAAATCTTGCTGAATATATTTATCACGGTTGACTGATTAGTGCCACCTAAGTCGATACATTTAGCCTAAGCGGTTAAATTATTATTATTTGAATTCCGAATCGCTATGTAATGTTTTTGGATGTTTTGGTGCGATTTTTGGACTGTATTTATAGCCATTATGCCACTGGATTTTAGTTAAAAAAAATAGTAGTTTTAGAATGTCCGAAAAAGGAGCGAAATTACACTAGTTTAGGCTAGTTTCGTTTCTAGACTTGTAATTTGTTGGGAGTTGTTGGAAGTGACCCTAAAGTGGGATTTTGAGTGATTTTAGATCATTCTAAGATGGTTTAAAGGTGAACTTTCTAGAATTTAAATTTAGGGAAATTTGGCCTATAAAGAGCGTTTTTGTGAAAGTTTAAGCTTAGGCTTATTGAGCATCATGGGTAGTGATGTTGGTGTATCATATTACTTTAAAATACCTTGGGTAATATGGTGGTAGGTTCTCATTAATGAAGAATATGCCGTTAGAGGGATTATTTAGTTGTGCACAACTTAAATAACACTTAATGGGGCAGGTTCATTCCATCCGTACAATGGAAAAGAATATTTCTCATAAGGATTTAAATTGTGAAAAATAGTGTTTAAATTCCTTAATGAGTGTGCGGACAAAGAGGAGATTAAAGGTATTAATGAGAAATTTTATCGAAAAGTTTTAAATTGAGAAAATAGTGTTTAAAACTGTTTCGATTGAGTTGTCTTTTTAATTTGCGGATTAAGAGATGTATTGGAATGTCGTGATAGATTCCAAGTGTTTTGGTGTGAGAGAACATTTGGAAGTCGGTGATGCTACAATATTTTTTTTCAGGTAAGAAAAAAGAAGAAAGTTGGTGGTTGATGATGTTCGAGGCAGGTGTCCGGTTGGCATGGATTTACACGCCGGCGAAATTATTTCCTTCTTGCTTTGTTTGGGAAAACTTACTAAGTTTCATGTTTTACTTTATTTCGAATGTGTGAAATGTTAAATTTCTGTTTGAGAATTTTATTTAGACAATGGATGTGGTTGTCTTGAATTTTAAGGATTTATTGTTTTTAAATAAAACCGATCGGTTATGAACGTTTATTTAATATGATTTTAAATGAGAAGGACTTTGTTTTGACTTAAATGCTTCCGCTTTATTGTAATTATAAGTTCCATGTTTTTGGGAATTTTTAGGCTGTTACAACAAATTATATAAATGAAAATTTATGGGAAATAATATTTATAATAAAAAGTTAAATATATAAAAGAAAGAAGAAAAGTGCACTATCTTCAGTGGAACTAAGAAATGCTTTGGCCAACGCGCCATGTAGTTATGAGCTCTTTATTATATTTATTTAAATCTCTTATATATTTATAACTAATCTAAAAATCGAGGGGGCACACGTGCCCTCTTACCCCTATGTAGATCTGCCCTTGATTCTACCCCATTTCAAAAATACTCTTAATCTTTTATTTTTCTTTCAACATAATAAAAATTGCACATGAAGAGGGCAATTTCCCCAACAAATGATATTTTTGAAACAAATTAAAAGATTGAGAGTAGAATTGAGATTTTTAAAAGGGTAGCGGTAAAATTGAAACCAATATTATAAAATTAGAGGTATTTTGTATAATTTAACCATGTTTTTTTAATAAAAAGTTGATGTAACACTTTTCTTGCCAAAATAAATTTTGAATATCTAGATGCTCAAAAGAATATTTTACAAAGTTCTCTTTTCAGAAAAATAAAAATAAAAATTAATGAGTTGTTAATTTAAATGGACATTGCTCTAAAAAATTCTTTACTTAATTTAATAAAATATTAATGATTTTCGTCAGGTTGTCCTAATGAATATTATTTAGAGTCGGTGAAAGCTAACGTTCAACTTATCTAACACATTATTTTTTATTCTTCATAATAAACACAAGGGACATTTTTTTAGTGGAATAATTTATTTCTCGAAGAATAGACATGGTCTAGGATAGAACCATGCAATCAGAAATTATTCAATGAGGGTCCCCTCTCATAACCATTAGATTTATGATTTTGAATCTTGATAAAAAATGATTAGTTACAATTAGGTAACAGAAGCAATTAACATATGCTATGCGATTGTAGATCAATATAAACTGCAAATTAAATCTTATTCTTAATGAGGAGTATCTAATTTTCTTCTTAAGCTTTTCATTCCTCAGACCAAGAACAAATCTTCCAGATTATGACTCAAAAGGGATGGTGTATGACACCAAAAATTGGAACAATGAAAAAAACTTTTTTTTCCTTAGGGTTGACCAAAATACACAGAAAAATAGTTTTTTTACTACGGAATAGTTGTGACGAAAGATATAATTATTAAGAGAGATAAAAGATATTAAAAATGATAACCACCGAATCTTAAAAAAAAATGCATTTAGGCAAAAATGAAATGAAAATCGTTTGACCAATAATTATAAAATTTAGTGGAAATATTTGAATATATCTATAATTATTTTATATTTAAATTTAATTTAATTTTGATCAATACTATTAAATTTTAAAATTGGTCCCACACTTTTTCTTGTCAAGTAAAATGAATTTTGAATACATAGATTCTCGGAAGAATATTATACTAAATATTTTTTTTAAATAGAAAAAATAGTGAGTTGTTGGATTGGAAATGGACATTGCACCAACAAATTCTTTACTTAATTTAACAAAGTATTAATCATTTTCGTCAAGTTGTCCAAAGGAGTATATATAATATATTTTGCAAAGGATAAGGAATATTATTTAGAGTAGGTGATTGTTGACATTACTTAAATAAAGATTTTAAAAAAATCTAACTAATTATGATGAACACAAGGGACATTTTTTTAGTAGGATTTTTTTTTTCTTGAGGATAAACATGGCAACGGCAAAGCTTAAGTTATAGAGATATTCAGAGAAATTATTGGAATTGAGAACAACATTTACATAAACTTCATAGGTCTTAGTGGGAGCAACAATTTTGGTGTCAACCATTGAAAAATTTATATATAACAATAGCTTTATAAAACCTTTCTTCTCAAATTTACCGTTTTAATCTTTAGAATTGAAAAATGGGGCATTTGCAAATCTAGCAAATTTTTTAGTAATATTTATAAAAATAAAAACTCAAAAAAATATTTGTAAATATAGCAAAATTTGATTGAGTTTATCAGTGATAAACATTGAATTACATATTTTTACACTATGTTTATCACTGATAAACACATAAATCATTGTTAATCACTGATAAACATGATTAAAATTGCTATATTTATAAATATTTTTTTGAGTTGATATTTTTACAAATATTACATAAAAATTTGCCACCCAATAAAATTTTGAAGAGTTCAAATTGAGTCATAGGTTGGAAGTTTGTTGTAAAAGGATTCTATATCATATCTTAGTTCTAATCTGAAATCTAATCTTCGTTCAAGAGATGATTTTCCTTTTCACCAAATTTACCGTATAGTCATGACCCATTTTAGTCACTACTAATATATTCTAAGTTAGAAATAGCTCACGTCTCGTAAGCTCCAGGATATGATTTTCTTCTTGCAAGTTATTGAGTCTCCTCCTCCTCCTCTACTATCTTTTTTGCTCTTTTTTTTCCAACCCTTTTCAAGCAAAGGAGTAGAATTTTTCCTTTGCTATCTGTCAATAGCTAAACATTTGTTTTTAATAAGATCTCTTTTGTATAAGCACATCTCCACCGGCCATAAAATCCAATGAGCAAAGTTTTTTTTTTTAATCCAAAGAGTTGAGGTAAAGAGGGGTGTTTGCATAGAATAATACGTGCATACTCATCAATGAGTACAAACTCATACACTCACATTCATACATATTATGTTTTAATTTTAGACAAAAACATATGTCCAGTATCCCATAAATAAATAAGTTAGTCATACAATCATGTTGATCCAATAAAAACATGATATATTATATGAAAGTGAGTATGAACTCATACTCACCGATGAATATGTAAATATTATCCGTTCACAGATATGTATTTATTCTTGTACATAATATAGGTTTAAATATCTTTGTATGCTTTGTCATAAAAATTTAAATGAACATGTTCTGATTTATAGATCATTTATGAAATTATTTCAACGATTCAAGCTATATTAAGCACAATTTTAAAAAAAAATTAAAATAAGGGTAAATTAGTATTTTTTAAATGGAGATAGAAATGAAAAAAAATATGTATGGAATATTAGAAAAATTGAGTGGTTGGTCAAAACTCTTATTTTTTTTTTATAATTTTAGGTTATTTTTCGAATCACATAACCAACCAAACATGGTAGATAGTAATGCCCTCGACGTCCTCGTCCACTTGTTCGTTAGATAGTATCCAAACAAACAACATTGGCAAAGTGAAAGAAACTATAAGGTGAATCAATCATTATAATGCGTGAATGAGTAAAATCAATACTTATCTATGCAGTAAATTAGTGCCCGTTTGTTAACGTTTAACGTTCTCATTCCTTGTATCTTATTTCTATTTGTTGTTTTTTGTTCTTGTTTTTTTTTAAAAGAGAATTAGAAACATGTTTGGTAACTGTTCGTTATTACTTGTTTCTGGAAGAAAAAATAAATAAAAATATGTTTGGTAACTATTTATTGTTTCTATTTCTTATTTTAAAAAAATAAAAGTATTTTGAAAATATTAAAAATTTAAATGACATATTTAAAAATACCATATCAATATAATTTTTGGATAATTTATATAGATTTTATAAGTCAAAATGGGACAATTTAATAATTTATCAATGTGTTGAAAATTTTTGAAACAAGAAAGAGAAATAAATAAGAAATAAGAAATTGTTGTTTCTAAAATTTCTACATAATTTTAGGAAGTGTTTCTAAAAAAAGAGAAACAAGAAAAGTTACAAAACAACTTAATTTCTTAAAAAATGAGAAATTGAAACAAGAAACAGAAACTGGGAAGGTTATTAAATGAGCCCTAAGTGATTACATTCGCAAAATTAGTAATAATTTTATAATACTATATACGAGAGTTATGACTTTAAGCTATATTTACAAATAAATTTTTGAAGTTCTATTTTTATATATATCGAACCTGATTATGCTATATCAATATGTGCAACATTTTAGTATGAATATTAGAAAATTGTTAAACAAATTTTGGAATTTGTCTTATTTGGAAAAAAGTCTCAGTAACCCAAAAAAAAAAAAAAGTTATTACTTGAGAAGAGTTGATGAAAACAAAAGGTAGCTGATATATTTTACTAAAGAAATAAATTCATATTAAAGACATTTATTTCTTGCCCAAGAGAGAGTTGATATTTTATTAAAGAAATAAATTCATATTGAGACATTTTATTTCTTGCCCAAGAGAGTTGATATCAGTGATCCATGACTTAATCGAACTTAACAGAGATTGGACTCCTCACCACATAATTATCTGAAACCCATTTGATATACCCTTCAACAAACTCGCCTGCAAAGCTTAACATGCTCCTGCTAAATGTCACTGTATATTTCAATTTTTGATTCACTTTTGAGAAAGATAAACTTCTCGGTTGGACATTTACGAACACTCCCGGTGGCGCATCGATGTTTACCGAATATACTGATTTTCCGACACCAACATTCGTCACAGTTCTATTGAACGTTTGTATTTGGAAGAGTCTTAATGCCACTGAAAATGATGGATAATTCAACTCCCCTTCTGGTATTATCGATATCAATGAGCAGACTATTGTTCTGCCAACGATTATCGAAACTTCCTTGTCTTTGTACAAACCACAGAGATAAGGTATGTAATCATCTGGTTGAATATCATAAACCAATCCTGGATCCGCCGCTGCTGTCGGGTTTACATGACCTGCACCCATTGCGAAGAAGCTTACCGGTTTCAATTCTTGATTCCATATTGGCCTATCTTGAGAATTTTCAATATCAGCAGTTGTCATTATAGCAGATTTAATAGCTGCCGGTGACCACTCAGGACGATAGCTCTTGATTAGAGCCGCGATTCCGCTAAGATGAGGACACGACATCGATGTTCCCGATATCACGTTGAATCCTGATTTTGGGGTTGGCCATGCTGCTAGGATGTTGATACCAGGGCCGGTTATGTCCGGTTTCAATATGCCGGGGGTCGTGAGGCTGGGACCGCGAGAAGAGAAATAACCAAGGGCGGGATCGGAGACGGAAGATCTTTTTATAATAGTTCCTTTGAATATGATTGAAGCTGATGGATTTTTTGCTGATTGTAAGTAGGATTTGATCTTACGTCCATCCACATAAGAGATATGAGATGTTGGAAGAACGTGATTTTCAGCCAAAGTAGTAAACCCAATTGGTTGTTGGTTTATGAGAATCATGGCTGCTCCACCTGCATTTCTAACTACTATCCCTTTCGCGATTCTACTCGTTTTAATTTTCATCTCGCAAACAACAATCTTTCCTTTTACATCAATATTATCCAACGACCCTTCACCGCAAATTGCAGCTGTTTGATTTCCATTCTGGCCTGGATATACAAGTGATAAGAATGGTGACGAGTAACCCTTTGGCTGGAAGAGTGATTCGCCTTCATACTCTTCCCCATTTCCGAGCTTTGCTACTGCTACGATGCGTCGATCGATTGTGCTTGCGGCAACGGTAAGAATCCAGGGTGCATCATTTGATAATGTGCTTTTGGAAGGCCCATCATTTCCTGCTGAACTACTAACAAAAATTCCCTTTTGGATTGCTGCGTATGTTCCTATAGCGATGTTGTCGTTGAAAAAAGAAGGTTGTTGTTCCCCAAGGGAGATAGAGAGCACGTCAACCCCATCGTCAATCGCAGCGTCTAGTCCAGCAAGTATGTCGCTATTCGAGCACATTCCATCTCTAGAGCAGACTTTATAAACTGCAATATGAGCTAACGGCGCTATCCCAATTGCTGTTCCATTGACAACTCCCAAGACATTGGCACCCTCCACAACTGCACCAGCGGCTGTGCTTGCAGTGTGTGTCCCATGACCATTTTCATCAATAGGCGATTCTCCATCCATGAGCTTATTAGCAAGATGAAAAAATCTAGCACCAATCAACTTGTTATTACATTGTGAGGCTTGCAACTCGCATCTTCCTTTCCATTTAGCGGGTGGAGGCGGCATTCCTTCATCGTTAAACGAAGGGTGTCCCGGAGTTACTCCTGTATCCAATAGTCCTATAATCACTCCTTTTCCAAATTTGGAGACTCTCCAAAATCCAGATTGTGTGTTCAATCCCAAGTAGCTAGGGGTATGAGTTGTGTGCAATTTCGATAAACTATCGGGAATTGCTGAGATGAAACCGTCTTTCTTTTCCATAGCTTTCACTTGTTCTGGTGTAAGTCTTGCAGAGAAACCACTCATAACATTCCGATATGAATAGAGTAAGTATGGCGATTCATTATCGATAGAAGTTGCGGCGGCTTCTTCCAAGAACGACATATGCCAACTCTCTAGAGCAATAGGTGTTTCTCCCAAAACTCCCATCTCAGGCTTTTTGACATGGACAATGTAGGTTTGGAGTTTGTTTGTTGGCATGGATATGATTAAAGGCTCATTTTTCATGGCAATAATACCATGAAAGTTAAGCAAGAGAAAGAAAAAAAGGGATGGAAGAATTACCATGTTTTCAGTGATGACAAGTTTTCAGTAAAGGGGAAGACTGAATTCTATTTTTTTGATGCGATTTGTGTTTGATCAAAGAAACGTTTATATAGGAGAAAAATATAGAGTGTAACACCAACTTTATCTTTTATTAGTAGGTGGAACATATGGATATAAGTGAATAAAAATGGATAAGTTTAGTTTTGTGGTACAGTTTCATCATTGAGCATTTATCAAATTTGTGTTGGTTGACAACTAGCAAGAGATAAAATATTATTAAAAAAAACAAATACCCATGAGAAAGAAATGGAGAAATTTAGTGAAGAGATAAGTTTGAAGAAAAAAACACATGTCTTGGCTTGACAAGTGGCAAGTGAGGTGTTAAAAAAAAAAAAACTAGAAAACTCAATTTGTTGCTGCAGACCGTGAGCATGGAAAGAAAGAAACGGAAAAAGAAAAGAAAGAGAAAAAGAAAGAAAGAAAGAAAGGAAAAATGAAAAAATGGCTTGGGAATTTTTGAAGATACATTAATTTGTGGAGTTTCAAGCTTCAACTTACGGTGTAATGGCTAGTTGGTAAATAATTTCTTCAACCCAATTCTTCTTTTGATGGATTTGGTGTATATTTTTTAAGTTTCAAGGTTGAGTTATTAGTTTTGTTGTTTATAGATTTTAAGTTAAATAATGAAACAGTTGATCTTCCATAGGTTAAATTGAGGGTTTAAAAATGAATTAAGAATAGTGTAGAAATGAAGGATTATCCATATTTTGATGGAGTTGTTATGGAAAATTGTATGAATCAGAAAAAGGATTGTGTGTGGTTTTTCTTCAATTTTGAGTTGGGATTATGTGTGGGAAGAGGAAGACAACAAAATTGATATTATTTGGCTTGAAAAGTATATTGGAAAAGTAGTGATTGAAGAAAAAATGAAGCTTTAGCCATGTGATATTAACCACAATTTTATATTATTTTCAATATGGTTTTCTAACATTTCAAATTACTAAGTAAATGGTTGATATGCATTTTCTTAAATCAATATTTTCAGGTGATATAGTGACGTAAATGATTTACGATTTGGAATGTTCTCAGAAAAAGTTTGTGAGTGGTTTTCTATTTTAAGATTTATGATATTATCAAATTTAGATTTTTGAAATATAAATATTTAGATATTCAGCTACAGTTTTACGGAATTGAGTTTTATGATATAGTATATATATTATTTACGAAAATTTTGGAGACTCAGTTATGTTTTAGAAACAGTTATGTTTTACGAAAGGTTTGAAAATTACGTTAATAGTTTTAGTAGTTTATTTTCAAACCGCTAGAAACAGTACCCTCAGTTATCAGATTTCAGCAGGTCTTTGGGACCCACTTTAGCATACACATAGACTTTGGGCCGTATGTTAGGGTGCATAGCCCTTTGGGGGAAGCTCTGCGCGCGTATGACCAGTTTCAGTGTTCAGTTGCTCTGCTGCATACATGATTTCACTCTACATGCAGTATGACCAGTTAAGGGTACATTTTTAGTGTGGTTTTATCACGACGATATAGTATATGAACAGTTTCTATTGTATATATATTTACGTACATGTATTGATCTAATTTCAACAGCAAAATATTATGATTATTAAATTACGACTATAACCAGTTTTGCGAGTTTTAGTTTTAAATATTATGATTACTATGTTTTACGAATATTAGTTTTGAATAGTTTTATGGATTTAGAAACTACTATATATTATGTAGTTTTCAAGGAAATATTAGTTTAATAAAAATTCCACTCACTGAGCCTTTTTAGCTCATTATTTCCAAATGTTTTTCCCCCTACAGGTAGCATTCGAGTTTCAGAAGATGATCGAGCCTACGACGAGCTTTTCGACCACCCATATCCAGGGACGGAAACAAGAACATAATTGATCAAACAATACCTAAACCAGAAAATTGAAGGATAACAAAAGAGAAGAAAGACGGGAACCCAATCAGAAGATTAACGAAAACAAATCGAAAAGAACCCAAGACTGAATGATTAAAAACACAGAAACAATGGTGATGAACAAAAGCAAAAATGGAAGAAAGACGTGAAGATATCGAATAACAAAGCTAACGTTAAATGTAGAATAACATGATTTATGGGATTTGGATATCAGATCAATAATTTGAAACCGTAAATTTAGATTACAAAAATAAATGAAAAATTTAAAAATATATATATAAGGAAACTAATCTTTAGCAGGAATAAAGGGAATCCAAACAAATTAATTATCTGTAAATAAAAATATAAAATTACAAGCGGTTGCAAAAAAGGGTATATTGGTCATAGAAAAGAAGAAAACCGCCAGCCACGACCTAAAAAGTCTGAAAATGTAATTAATTTGGTAATCACAATACGGTTGTAATTAAGGGTACAAAACTGATTTAAGATGTAAAAATTTCATAAAAAAATATAATAGAATACATGATTATAGGAATTAATATACATTCGAATTTATCATGTTTGATAATTTTTTTTGATGTATATGTTTAATGACATGAACATAGGATAGGGTTGCATGTGAGAAAAAAAATATATGCATATAATATTATACATGATTATAGAAAATTTTATATTAATATTTACATAATGGATAAAAAAATAGAGTAGAATACATGATTATAGGAATTAATATACATATATCTTTGGGCTAATAACACTAATATTCAATCAATACACATGTTTATTACTAAAAAATGGGATTTGAAAATTAATTACAAAGATAGACGCCTGCCACCTGCCGGATGAACTTGGTGACTGAAATGCCCCTGCACGTGTGAAAGAAAAAATGGAAAGGAAAATTGAAAACTGGCCCACAAAATCAGCTCGTAAATTAAGGGATTTTAAAAAGAAAGGCCGGATATTGTGTGCATTTTCGAGATTGTGGGGATTTCAAAATCCAAATAACAAAATAAAAAACAAAATCAGTTTGGGATATGAACAAAACCCTAGAAAAAATGGCAGCTGAAAGGAAAACAATGAAGACAAAGAATGAGATAATGGAGGCTAGGAAACAACTGATTGAAGCTTCAAAAATGGTAGAAAGTGGTAGTGTTGAGAAAAGTAAGAAGATAAAGAAAACGAAGAAAAGAAACTTCCAAGTGAAGAGAAGAGTACTGATCGACATGCAAAGGTATGCAATACATCCAAAAGATTTTTAAAACTAAAACATTCAAATTTTTCCTAAAACAGTTGTATAAAATTAAACAGGAACCAGATCCGATTGAAAATCAGGAAGAAGAAGAAAATTATACAGAAGAAGATTTTGATAGTGAACATGAAGATGAAATCGAGGATAGTAGCTTTGAAGAAGATGTAGATCTGGAAAAAGACGAAGATACAGAAGAAGTGCAAAAAAAAAATGTTGAATCTGAGAAAAAAACAGGGAAAAATAGAGGGGGCAAAGAAGGGAAAGAAGAAACTATGATGATGAAGAAGGTGAACATTGCAACCCCGAAAACAAACAATAAGGTAATTATTGATTTAAATTAAATATAATTACTTGAAAAAACATTGAACAAACTGCAATATTTTGTTCTGATTGCATCCTGGATTTGTTCTGAATAATGGATATGAACACAGAAGTATTTAAGAATATGCAAAGTGTATGCTTTGATTTAATTATGTTAAATGTTCTAGAAAAATTGTTCTGAAATTGAAAAGTGTTTTAATAAATTAAATATTTATGTTTATATTGCATTATGTTAAATCTTAGATAAAATTGAAAAAACACAGGGGCCTCATTTCATCATGACTCTGGAAAACTGGCAAAAGGATAAAAAGATAAATCCCTACACAAAACAGACCAAAATGTTGGATTTAATGAAATGTCTAAAGGGGGAAGCTACAAAAAGAATGAGAGAGGGATGCTTTAAGGATATAATTGAGTTGGGTATTATCAATTTCCCACCGAAATTGATGCAGCATCTGATAGGAAAGATTGTATGTAATTCAAACCCGGATGTTCTTAGTTTCAATTTTGACAGAAAGATTGAAACCTTCAGTATAAAGGAATTTTGTATAATATTAAATGTTATGATCTGTTTAATTTTATACAATACTAACCATTTTTGACAAACACAGGCCATCACACAGAGCAAAATCACTAAGGCCTAGAATTAAATCAAGATCAACCAAAGATCCTTACACAGAGGAATTTGGTTCGACGGAAAAGCCGATTACATTGACTCAAGAACTGAAAAGATCAACACCAACATTCAACTTATTCACTCAAGAAGGAAATGATGATTCTATATGACTTTTTTTTCATGATGTTTTGCTAATTATAAATTCATAATTTGACATGGATTATGTATTTTGATGTCATTTTCTTTTGAAACTTTATTTTTGGTGGGAATTTATACTTTGTCTTTGATATAATTGATTATTTCCAAATTATGCTAATTATATGAATAGTATACATTGATTAAACTAAGTGTTATTGTAACGACCCGGATTTGCTCTTAAGATTAACGACTGTCCCCACAAACTAACGCGAGTCCTTTTAGCATGTTTTGTCCTCACTCACACGCATCCTGCCATCAAGCAGGAGGTCACCCAACCTAGGATTGCTCCAAGCCAAGCACGCTTAACTATGGAGTTCCTTACGATTGAGCCACCGAAAAGGAAGGTTAACCTGTTAGTATAGGTAGTACCTATTAATCTTATTAAGCTCTCCTCAACTGTACCGTCCCATACCAGTACAGTCTTAGAATCCCTCTCATTCGGATGTGGAGTCGGTTCATCCATGTGGCCCTTCGCCTAGAAGCCTGCCAGGAGCCGCTCCTTGTCCGTGCCTACTAATTGCACCGGCGATCACTCCCCGCCCTCATAGGGTCCGGCTGTCACAGTTATCGAAGTAAAAACAATTTAAAAAATATCAAAATATAAAAACAGTTGAATATTAAACAACTGTTTAAATACAAAATCAGAGGAAAAAGAATTTGATAAAATACAATTATCTACTTCAATCTAAAAGTATAATAATTGATATATAAGTTACAAAGTGAAAACTGTTTAATAATTATAAATAATATCAAAATGTTTAATAAATAACAAATGTTTTAAACATAAATAATATCAAAGTGATCCGAATTAAACATAAACATATTTGACAATATTAAATATTTAATAAAAACCAATATTTATAAATTCATAATCTGAATTCAAATAACAATAATTGCAAAATTGGTCCAAATAACATAAAAACAACAAATAGTTTAGATAAATTATTAAGAGTTAAATTCAATCCTACGAACAAGGGCATTCCTACAAGACTTGGGGTTATGACCACTGCCGCCACATCTGGAACGTTTCTTGGAGTTTTAATCGAATTTCATCAATAGCAGAAACAATGGGCAATTCTCTAGCACAAAGAAGGATCGAATCGTAGCTCCCACAAATGTTGGTAGTCATAACATTGTGTAAAACCCTAGCTGTAATATACCTACCCATATTAGAGAAAGAAAATGTGAAAGAAATCGAAAGAAGAAATGAAAATGATGAACACGTAAACTTGGAAAACGAAAACGTAAAATAATAAACCCTAAAGCAGAAATCAAGCACGAAAAAAGGAGCAGAAATGATACGATATCAACAAATTTGGAAAGAATATGTGGAATAAATGAAAATTTGAAAATGAAATACCAAATCAGAAATGGTTAGGGAACAACACTACAAGAATAAAGAGCTCTACCGACGTCACCATTGCCCGCGCACACAAAATGCGCCGGCAATGAAGCTTGAGAGACTACCATCACCGGCGCATAAGATATGCGCCGGAAATGGTAACCCAATACCGGCGCAGACTTAAGCTGCGCCGGTATTGGAGCCCAGTGAGGCCCAAAGCCGGCGCTGGGCTTTCCATGCGCCGGCAATGGGCTGCCTAATTCCGGCGCATGGTTGGGTAAGCATCGCCGGCGCACACGTGCGCCGGCGATGCAACTAAATTAAAACATCAGCTCCCCCCTCCCCCCTCATCTTCCCCGAAACATAATCCCTTTCTCCCCCAAGCAGCAGACTGCCGACAGACGCAAAAACTCTCTTCCTTTTTTTTTTCTTTCAATTTCTTGGTCAAATCTTGACCGTTTTACTCCGTTCAAAAGCCGAAATATTCATAATCCATCGTTTTAGGTACGTTTCTATAGCCTATTTTACTAAAATAGTTTTTATTTTCTTAGATTTCATAGTTTTTTCTTTTAGGTTTTTTTTTTGAAAAATTGGGTGTTTTTTGTAGTTTTAGTGTTTAATTGTTAATAATTAGTTCTTATGAACTAGATTAGGTACATAATACGTGATTGATTTGAGATTTGAGATGTTTTTTTTTTATCAATATGGATTTTGAGTTTTTTAGGTTTTTTTTTTAACTTGAATTTTTGTTCTAGTTTTATTGTTTAATTGTTAAAATTTCTGCTAATTGGTTTCAGAGATTATTATCTTGTGGCTCATATCAATAAGTATCGGGAATTGAACATATTGATCGTATTAAATAACGTGGTTTTCCAATAGTTTAAGCTATTATCTTATGATTATTTAAGTAGTTATATTATTGTTTTAATACTCTCCTGTGTAGTAAGACTCTTGAGATTTATTTTAACTATCAGGCTCAGTATATTTGCAAAATTTTGGAAACAGTAATGAAATAATGATATAGATACTTAAAGCGTAGATATCTTGTTTAAGATGATATCGAATTATCTCTAGTTCTATGTTTGCTTGCCATTTAAATAATTTCCTAATAAGGCTTTGAAGTGAAGCAATGCGGTTATAAATAATTGACTCTTTGAATTGTATTTGTATCCTCTTTATTATTTTCTTAACTCCATATGCATGTAAAATTGCAGAGAGGTGGTTCTTTTACTGAGTAGTAAAAACAAGTTGTACGCACTTATTGTTGGAGCTGCTGGAAATGGGTCAGGTTAGGCTTTTATTTGTGGCCGTTAGCATTTTTCAAATAAGTTCCGCAAATTGATTTCTCGAGGAATATTAGAGATTTCCATTTAATTTATTTCTTATTGTAGCATGACTGCTTAATTTGGTTTTTGTGCATTATAGGAACCGTGCATATCTTATTGGGTTGTCACGATGTTGAAGATATTAGAGAGGTGTTTGTTGGCCTTGTTAGGAATGGTGTCCTAGAGCTTGTAATTATTTAATAATAATAATTTATTAAGAATAAATTAAATAAATAAACATAAGTTCTTTATATTATCTAGATTGATTCAATTAATGATATTAGGAATATATGGAAATATATAAATATCAAACATTCAAATAGTAAACCCTAAGTTACTCTTATGAAATCACGACTTAGTATGTGAGTCATACGAGAGGATTAAAGTCGAGATGAGTAACTTAAACGTGTCTACAGTAAACGGATAACGTTTGAGAACCTTATCCTGGTAACACTGTTGATAGCTTCGCATTTTGTTTATAGACAAATGATCGAATCCTGATCATTCATGTGGGAGACATGAAATGGAAGTATCATATACAATGTTGATTGTATAAGACAGGACCACGATGTTCGATCAAATTTCTCATTAGTACCGTTTACGAGAAATGATCGAATATCAAACTAAGTTTATCAACCGTGATAGATCTCAATCCTGAGTGAAATGTGGACTCCTATTTGTGGAGTTATGTTCTTTGATTCACATAGTTGAGAGCGATCTGTAAGAACGCTCAATACACTCCTGTTTTGGGAACATGACTAGATAAGTAGGCTGGGAACTCATTTTCACGAGATGGAATTCATAACTTTCCTATAAATTAACCGGTATCGGTGCGATACCTAAACATTTTAGGAACTTTAGGAAACTCCTTGATGTCTTGATTCGAGACATGAACAAGTGGCGCCACGACTTCTATTGATCACGAAGTACCTTATCTCTAGTTCGACTAAAGATAAAGTTCATTGGAGAATCAGCGGGAACATAAGGATAAAGCGGTAATTACAGGGGCAAAACGGTAAATTTATCCGTCCGTAATTATGAGGGTTCCACGTGAAGGATATATCACGGATATAAATAATGATAAACTAAATGGACATAACTCATCTATAGTGAGGGGAGTTCAGCTATGAATCTATAGTGGAATCATTCATAGTTAGATAATATGTAATTAATCGATTATGTGTTAATCACTTAATTGACTAATTATTAAGCCCATGATCTATAGGTCCATCGGGTCCCTATGCTAGCCCAAATATCGTAGTCGCGAAATCAAGTAGAAGAAATGGAAATTTTAAGTAAAGTGAATTACTTAAAATAGGCAATATTAATTGTTTAAATATTGAGTATATTTAAACCGGTAATTAATATAAACATTATTAATTGTTTAAATAATGAGTTTATTTAAACATGAAATTAATAATGAAATATTATTAATTATTTAAATATTGAGTATATTTAAATGGTAATTAATAATTTGAAATTAATTAACAATTATTAAATGTTTAAATAATTAATTATATTTAAACGGAAATTAATAATTGAAATTAATAATAAAATATTGTCAATAAAATTATTAATTTATGGAAATTAATAATTATAATATTAATTATTTAAATAATGAAAATTATTTAAATGGAAATTAATAATTAAATATAATTTGATAATATTTAGTCGGGAGAAAATATTAATATTATTAATTGTTTAAATAAAATATTTTATTTAAATGGTAATTAATAAATAAATTAATTAAGTTGGACTTATTAATTTAAGAGAGAGTTTCAAGCCCAATTGGATTAATGAACCCAATTGAAATTGGCCCAAAATAATTAATTAAATAAATTTGATTTATTAATTATTTATTATTAATTTTGGCCTTCATAGATAATTTGTAGGAGATAATTATTTGAATTATATCCTATAATAATTATATAGATTTATTTACCCAAGATAAATAAAATAAAGAAAAGAAAATAATCTCCTATTTATCTATGGCATTTTCGAAATTGCAAGATAAAGGAAAGAGATAATCTTTTTTCTTTTTGTATTTATCTCTATAGATTAATCCTAATGTGATTAGGATTCCTATTTTCCTATAAATAGGAGGGTTGGGTCATTCATAAATCACACAATTAAATTCCTTAGAAATTCGGAATTCTCTCTTCTTCCTCTCCCCCCTTGAGTGCCGATTTTCCCTATTCAAAATTGGGAAGAAAATATTTTTTTTCTTCCCAATTTCTTCTAAAGTTTGATCCCACAATCGGGTTTCGTTTGATCGATCGGGATATAGCGTAGAAGATCCGGTGTTGCTGAGGATTTGATGCTGTAAAGAAACCTCCAACCGATTCTCCATTTATTACTCAATGTAAGTTTCGGTTTTAATTTTCGAAATTAAGCATGAATCTACATGTTTTTTTTATCACAAATTGCATGATATTAATAGATCCGTAATTAAATGTTAATTAGTTTACTAAATAAAATTCCGCTAATTTAGTAAATCATCCCTTCAGGCCTGAGACTTCAGGTTGTGAGTTCAGTAATTTTTTAGCTTTGAATTACAGTGTGAATATTGATGTTTAAAAGTTTGGGACTTGTATCAAATCTTATATAGCTTTGAATTACCGAGCTTAATGAGCATTTGTGGATCGTTATTTTCTCTCTTTGATATGATATACTCAGATTTTGGATATTTATGTGACAGTTTGGAGCAGGTCCAGGTTGAATTATTTGAAAATCAAGTATGCGGAGGTGTAAAAGTTAGCGTGCTACAATATTCTATGGTGTTTTTCTGTTGCGGTGAGATTCATAGTAAGCCCATCACTCTCTTTCACTTTGTCATTACTTGTATAATTTTCACTATCAAATTTTTTTATTTGAATTTTGTAATTTGCAGCTTTGCATTTTTATATTTTTAGGCTCTAGAATATTGGCATCATACAAATTACCAAATTTATTTTATTACAATTTTGGTAATTGCTTCAAGGTCGTGACATGCACCTCACCTTGCTTGCTTGGAGACTAGAGCCGCAAAAAAGGTGTATCATTGGTGACAACAGGAGTTTAAAAAAGAAAAATATAACATATATCATGATAAGTTTTAGTTACAGGAAATAAGAAACTATCATCCAACATATAATATGTGATTAGAAATAAATATTTATGACTCCCCCCTTTCTAAAGAGCTTTGGATGGATTTGTTTGTATTTTTAAGTTTTGGTTCCTTGTTTGTGGTTAGATTTCTTATGCAAACGACTCTAATTTTGCTTCTTTAATGAAATGGTTTTTTTTTAACTAGAATACCTTTTGATGCTTAAAGTTTTCCTTTGATTTTGGCAGGAGAACTGTGGCATCCTAGATCGTTATTTATAATTGAAGGGCATTTAATTGTGTGCATTGAAGATCTAATGCAGTTCGGTTCTTTTATAGTGGAAGCGTCTTTACCTCCGTATTTTCTACTTGATTCGTGTTGCTTGATTGCTGACATATTTGAGATGGTAATGTTTTCTTATTTTATTGATTATGACTATTTTGTGTTGAACATTTACCATCCTTGCTGATTATACTTCTATGTTTCTTTTTGTTAGCATCTCTTATTGAAATAAAAACAGAAACGGTGAAAGTTGTATGTTGGTAAATTTTAGGACCGTTTTCAGTACTGAAAAAATGAGCATAGTTGTATACAAAACTTCCTAAAGTTTAGGCAATGCAATTTAGATGAGATTTGTGCAGAAATCTGCTGAGATATTTATCATAATTTAGGAGCCTGGAGAGAAGGGCGAGGTACATAGGCAATAGTTGTTCTTGTTTTTGTCTGTGATTCAATTCAATCTTTAATTGGGCTCGTCATTTTCGACTGTATTTTAGTTTTTGGAAAAAGTGTGGTTAAGTGAGTGCATTCTTTTAGTTCGTGATCTTCGGATTCTCATATACATATTTTGTACAGTATATATAATACTATAGGAAGTGAAAAATAGATTATTTTTAATTTTTGAAAATTGAATTGTTTTTTTATTAGCTTTTAAAATACATGGCTACATTATATATTTCTTGATGTGAAAAACTGACTACTTTAGGTGGCATTTGGGGCGCCTAAAACAAATATAAATTTAAAAAAAAAAACAATAGTGGTATTGCCGGCGCTTTGGCGCCGGCAATATCCCTTTTTTTACATTCTTTGTATCACCTTTGCCGGCGCCATAGCACCGGCAATGCCCCTAAATTTTTCCTTATTTTGTTTCCTTTGCCGGCGCCATAGCGCCGGCAATGTCCCTACCTTTTTCCATTTTTTTGTTCCCTTTATCGGCGCCATAGCGCCAGTAATGCCCTTTTTTAACACCGACATTTAATTTTACGCCGGCATATGATACGTCGGGGATGCGTAAAGGATCCCCGACGTAGAAAAATATTACGCCGGGGATGCTAAAAAGAGGCAAACCTGACAAGGCATTATCGGCGTAAATACCGATATATATTTTTCTCCGGTGAAGGCATTGCCGATGTGGAGTGAGGGCATCCCCGACGCACATATGCGTCGGTAGTGCCCTTATATTTTAATTACGTCAGTATCCATTGTAGGCCACAATGGTCCATACACATGTGTTTTTCCTATATTGAATCAATGTCATACTCAGCTAGACTCTTCTATCATCGCTATGGATATTCTAAATATGGTTAGGATTGAACTTGGAGTAAAAATTGTTCTACTGCTACAATTTTTAAAAGATAATTATAAGTATGCCACTATAAGAAAATTGAGCATTGCCGGCGAAATTTTTCACCGGTATTGCCTGATTTTTCACCGACAAAGGCTTTCCCGGCGAAATTTTTTCGCCGGGTCAAATCGCAGGTAAAGGACCGTCGTTTTAGGATATGCCGGCGAAATGTTAATTTTCGCCGGCATAGCTCCATTTTAGATTAGGTAATATATTAAGCTATGCCGGCGAACTTCGCCGGCATAGCTTAACAAATTGTTTTTTAAATGTGATTTGCCGGCATTGCCCAAAAAAAATATTTTTTTTATATGCTATGCCGGCGATTTTCACCGGCATAGCCTTTGTAGTATTTGATTTTTTTTTTTTTTTTACAATTTACAGTTCTCACATTTAAAATTCCTGTATTTCATGTCGAATGGAAAACAAATTGCAATTATCAATTTCCTGTACTTTTTAAGAAACATCAAAATTTACATATAACTTTTATATAACATAGAAAAACATCCATCCAAAT